>CM067372.1:129993583-130231083 GCA_034401795.1 Chaetoderma sp. LZ-2023a
ATCAGTCAACAAAGTCAGTCAGTCAGTCTATGAAGTCAGTAAATCTACAAAGCCAGCCAGTCTCCAAATGCAACTAGTCTACAAGTCATTCAGTCTACACAGCCAGTTAGTCTACACGGCCTGTCAGTCTACAACATCAGTCAGTCAACAGAGCCAGTTAGTCTAAACAGTCTATAAAGACAGTAAATCTACAAGGATACTCAGTCTACAAAGTCAATCAGTCAACAAGATCAGTCAGTCTCCACAATCGGCATCTCTACAAATTCATTCGATCAACAAAATCAAAGTAGTCAGTCAATATTCAGATATCATTCTAACACCATAGTCACTCATTAGCTAACGGCAATGTGTGTCTGAAAATAGCGATGCCCCAAGCTACAGTAAAGAAGGTCACTAACACTGAGGTGGCTCCAGTGATCACAACATGTGTAAGTGTAGAGCATGAGTCTTTTATAGCAAGACGATCTACACGCCAGAGACGACAGTAAAGAAGGTCACTAACACTGAGGTGGCGCCAGTGATCCCAACATGTATAAGTGTAGAGCATGAGTCTTTTATAGCAAGACGATCTACACGCCAGAGACGACCTGTCCAGAGAGAGGATTATGTCACAGAAGGTACAAGGCATGATAAAGAATTGGCTGATAGAAGTTATTCGCTAAATGTGAAGAGGGCAATGACAAAAAAGTTTGATGCCTGTTTAAGAGAAACAGTGATGATTGAAATCACACGCAAAAATGTCTATACCACATCCTCTGCAGCAACATATGAGTATACAAAGGATGCCTTTAAGAATCTTACCAAAGATGAGAATAGTGACAGTGTAGCAGAGTGGAATTACATTAGGGAGAAGACAGGTTTGGTTGTCGAAGACAAATGAAAGTGTACAGACAGGATGTGTGTGTGTGTGCGTGCGTGCGTGCGTGCGTGCGTGCGTGCGTGCGTGCGTGCGTGCGTGCGTGCGTGCGTGCGTGCGTGCGTGCGTGCGTGCGTGCGTGCGTGCGTGCGTGCGTGCGTGCGTGCGTGCGTGAGAGAGAGAGTTATAATAATACTGAGGACATATGCATCATGTGTAAGAATGCAGTACTTGATGGAGGAATAGAATGTACAGAAGGGCTAAATGAGGATGAGATAGGCGAGTACGGGGCAGGGTTTTTTTTATCCATTTATATATGTTGTTTATGCAAAGATGAGAGCACGCCAGCAGAAGTTAGCTTAGAATGTGGACAGCGATCAGAAGAAATGAGAGCAATCCAGAGAGAACAGCCAGGACTAAGGCCTATTAATGTTAGCTATTCTGGCATGCAGAATAGTGGGACATCAGGAGAGGAGACAGTAATCCAGGAAGAGCAGTCTGGACAACAAGCGGAAGTGGGGTCAACCCATAAAGTACAGCTATCCCAAAATAATAAACATGCTGGTTCTTCAAGTGTAGAATGTGTAAGGAAATCAGAAGAGGCAACACTCAAGAGCGCACAACCAGGAGATGGTTTTCAGAAAAATTAATCTCCTGGTATGACGTATAGGGAGAAAGCAGCAAAATCGAGAGCATCTTGTGAAGTACAACAGTTCGGACGAAGTATTGAAACCATAACCTCCTCAGGTGTAGAATGTGCAGATAACTCTGGACAGTCTCAGTGTGTGCATGAAGAACACACTATTAAGAATGTTACCAGTAGCATATCCAAGAACAAATTTTGATCTAGTAGCCAAACCAAGCACACATCCACAGCAGTGATGTGAACAGTGATGCTTTAGACACATGTGTGAATATGCGGCTATCACCAGAAATTGATATAGGAAATACTGGTATACATCAGGCAAAAGGCAAGTATTAAAGAAAGAAATCACAGAGCAACAATAATAATAAGGATGAAAATCCTACTGAATCTGCGAGGCAGCGAGAACAGCTATTATTGCTTGTCAGTAAACTAAAAGCCCGAACAAATGCCTTGAGTAGCGAAAATAGATTACTTAGAGCCCAGCTAATAGCAATGCAATCTAGAACTATGTACTTTCAAAGCGAGGCTAGCAAAAGAAAGTAAACATTCCACTCATTAATTCAAGAGTCCAACCCTCCAACCAACCTGTAGAACAACAGAACAACATATAATGACGTCATTACGTGATATCAGTTCATTTCAGCACAACTCACAAGCGAGTGTACCTGTATTAAATGATCAAAATCAAGATTTGGACACATTTTTACATTCGCTGTCGCAAATTATTTCTACACTTACAACATCCCTGTTGGTAAATTCTAACAGAGCGCCTCCAGACTAACCCAATTATCCAGGAGACCAGAACATGTCATGCAATACATCCAGAATGCCAGCAATGTCAACATCATAGACACTCTGCTGTATGCCCAGAGTACATGTACCAGATACACAAACGAAGGTGTGACTCGAATAAGTGTCAATCAACTTTGCAGCATAGTCCACAAGTTATCGAAAATCTATGTTGCATGTCTTGTGGACAGTGCGTAGATGGAGGAAACCACGCAAATGAAGAGAATCAGAGATACAAACACTGTCAACTTTCCAGCAATCACAATTCCCATAGCCAGTATTGCTCTGAACATAATCCGATTTCACAGGATAAAGGTCATGAATTCAATCACGGCTTCTACACATATGATTGTCAAAACAAGCATGGATCTAAATTTAAACATAACCCTCAAGATTGCAGATGGAAACATAGCCAGTATCTCAGTAGATATGATTACCAAACATGGCGTGACCCGGAATACAAACAGGTATTCATGATACCAGAGTCGTGACTACAATCAGTATCCACACAACCATGATGGTCATAATCAGCAGTATGTTGAAAGAAATATTCCACACCGTCACAGATTTAATTACCAGTATAGAGATGCTGGCATGCAGGATTCAAGTCAGAAACATGCTAATCACTACCAAAATCAGAGACAGAGAGTATGGCATGGAAAAACAAACGAAAATAATAATATTAGTAATAGCAGCAACCAGGAGTCTTTCGTAAGTATAAAACCCTTACAAAATTATGGCAGCATAACCAACATGGAGAGAACTTATGATAACAATTACCAGTACCGATCGAAACCTAAATATACAGAAAACCCCTACACAGTGCACAAGAACCTTCAGAATAGCTGTCATCAGAAGTTCCAAAAGCAAGCATATGGGTCCAATACTAAATTATGCCCTGAAAGCACACAAGAGACACAAGATCAAATCTTACCATGTCACAGCAGTAAAGGCCGTGCAGGAATTGCAATTATGTGGCATCAATCCCTAAGTCATAAAATAGAGAGTTTACCAGACGGAAGCAATCGCCTTGTGGCAATTCGTATCAGTGTCACTCCTGAACCAATCGTCCTTATCAACACATTTATGCCAGCAGAAGGGTCTCTGTATAAAAGTGTCACCTATAGGGGTATGTTTGATGAAGTTGCAGAATTAACAGCCAAAGAGTCAGGACTGTGTACAATCTTATGGACAGGCGACATTAACGCAATGTTTGACAGAGACAGAGTTACAAATAACGACAAACCTCTGAAGCATTTTTGTGTGGAGACTAGCTATAGAGAATCTTCTTTGATGGCAAATGTGCCTACATATCACCACTTTGCTTAAAACACGACATCACAGCTGGATCATTTTCTTGAAGTATCTGATCAAGTAAGTCCAATTACGAATATTGCAGTAGATTCTCGTAATCCAATAAATAACAGTGCACATGATACTGTCATACCTACTCTTTCCACAAACATGAATGTGCACAAACCCATTGAAGTCAGTTTATCAGAAGCAGTCAAAAGACGGATAAACTGGGGAAAGGTGGATATGAATAGATATAAACAACTTACTTCCACCCATCTACAGGTGATGTTAGAAACATGTGATCCACATCCTGTTAATGACGTATTGCTGAAGAGAACAAATGCCATATTATATCAACCCTCTCTTGATGCTAGCCCTTCTGTCAGGAAAACAAACAGAGCTAGAGCATGTTGTAAATGGAGCACTCACTTAAAACCCCTGGTTTATGACGCAAAGTTGGCATACAGGATTTGGAAGGATGAGGGTTGTCCAGAGGATGGCGAATCTGCTATAAAAAGAATATTAACAAAAAGGTCTCTGAGAAAGTTAGTGACAGCTCATCGCAAAAGAAAGAAATCATCTCCCTCATAATAAGTGTTGCTAATGAAAATGACCAGCGCAAGATGTTCAGTGCAATAAAAAAGCTGCGAAACATGAAACCCTCTGAGGAACCATCAATTGGCTTTAGTGCGTCAGAAGTCAAGGGGACAGAACCTGAATTATGGGCATCTTACTTTGAGAAGTTGGCAACTCCAAAAGATGAGCCAACTTTTGATAATGTGATGAAGCAATCGTTTGAACTCAGACGTCTGCTGACTAGTTTTACAGAGTCCTCAGTACACTCTCTCGACCCTATAACCATGGGAGAGACTACGAAACATATACGTATGCGCAAACATGGAAAGGCTGCTGATATATTCGGAATATCGTCAGAACATGGACATGAGGTCTTTTTGATCTTAAATATGATTATCAATGATGTGCTAACTATTGGAAAGGTTCCATATTCAATGAAAACTGGCCTGGTGACTCCTGCGCCGAAGAAAGGCAAGTCAGTTTGGTACCCAGACAGCTACAGATAGATTACTGTTGGCTCTATCCTCAGAAAGGTTGCTGAGAAGGAGATTGTCAAAAGCATCAGGCCAATACTGAACCAGTCAAAGAGCAAACTCCAATTTGGTTTCACTGAAAAGTGCTCATCAACGAATGCAATCTTCATATTAAGTAAAACTATAGCTGAAGCCATATATAACAAGATTCGCCAGTACATTACATTCATGGAAGCGAGTAAGGGCTTCAATATTGTAGACCATGCAGGATTTCTAACTACTGTGTACTCGCAAGGTATTAATGGCAAGCTATGGACCATACTTGATAGTATGTATACAGTATTGGTCCAGCAATTAAATGGAAAGGAAATCTCTCAAGAGCATTTAATGATGGTCATAGAATCAGACAAGGAATTGAGTTATCCACAGAGCTGTTCAACAGCAGAAGTAATAGCCTATTAGATAATTATGAGACTCCTCCAGCAACATATTGAATTGGTACAATTCCCAGTGGTGTGGTTATGTGTGCAGATGATTTAGTACTTGTTGCAAGTACAACAAATGCCATGCAGCAGCTGATTAATAAAGCCCAGCTAAATGCAGCCAATGAACTCTATCTTTTCAGTAGTACTAACACCACCACCATGACAGTTAAAGGCCCACTGCCTGCGAGCCTATACCTTAATGGAAAGGTACTGGATACCACAAAGCAGGAAAACACCTTGGTATCATGAGAAATTTGGCGTGTACAAATCAGCAAACAATAGAGAGCAGAATAAATTCAGCAAGACGAGCTGCCTATTCTGTGATGGGTACTGGGATACATGGGCTAAATGGGATAAATGGGCTGAATCATGTTACATCATAACATATCTCGGATATTTACATCACCCTAGTTCTTCTGCATGGGTTGGAAGGATTGATTCTCAAAACAGCAGATGTGGACAAGCTCGAGGAATTTTATAGAGCACATCTTAAGAGAATACAGCACTGGCCAACTGCTTCTACGAATGTGGCCGTCTATCTGTTGCTTCTAGCCCTACCACTTGAAGGCCAACTACATAAAAGGATTCTGACGTTTTTCGTGAACACGCTGTGTAGAGAAGGTTATGTAGAGAAGGATATTATCGAGAGGCAATTGGCTATTAAGCAAGAATCATTGCACAGTTGGGTGGTGAAAACGAAGCAAAACCTCAATATGTATAGTTTGCCCTCAGCATATAGCCTTTTGAAAGAGTTACCGAGCAAAGTAAAGCGGAGAGAACTGGTCTCAGCTCAGGGCCATACCTGGTACAGGAAACTAAAGGAAGAAGCTGCTGAGAAGAAAACACTACAGTACCTCAACAAAAGTCCCATGTAGTGGGAAAAGAGCACACACTATGGGAAAGACGCAAAACGGATGAGATTTCAGTGTATAAGGCCACCATTCAAGCTAAAATGTTAGTGCAAAGATATCATTTGCTTGCCGGCATGATACAGAATAGAAGGGGGCCAACGATTTGTCCATTATGTAAAACTGAGGATGAAACTCTCGTACACTTCCTGCTTGTATGCCCAGAGCTGCACTCCGCTAGAGATGTGTATCAAGACGATATGCAGCTGCTTGAAACAACTTGGCCTTGAAACAGATGAAGAAAAGTAGTTGAAGGAGGGGTGTTTCAGAACAGAATGTGGTGGGAGCTGCCGATCCACGATCCACGGCTACAGGAGGGAAGGTGGGTTGTCAAAACAGGTCAGAACAGATGATAACAACGTAGTTAGTTATATGAGCTACTCGTCGAAGGTTGTTAAGCCTGACGCTTGGTCTCGATGTGAGACAAAAAGTCTGAATGATCTGGACTGGAATTTTCTTCCCTTTTATACCCTTTCTGAGCGAGCCTGTGGATTGAGTCGATCTTGACTATATATGGGCAGAAAAGAACCAGATTGGCAGTTCCCCCGTTTGGAATTTTTTGGGGTTTGGCGGCCTGGTCAAACATTTTACCGGTTGACCTGTTTTGGCGGCCTGTGGCCTGGGGACATGCCCAGTATGTTGTTATTATTCTTCAGGTCAGAACAGAGGCGGCTACAGGAGGCCAACTGTTGCAGACTGTTTTAATCGATGATAGCCACGGATATATATATATATATATATATATATATATATATATATATATATATATATATATATATATATGTGTGTGTGTGTGTGTGTGTGTGTGTGTGTGGGTGAGTGGGTGGGTGGGTGTGTGTGTGTGTGTGTGTGTGTGTGTGTGTGTGTGTGTGTGTGTGTGTGTGTGTGTGTGTGTGTGTTGGCTGCGATGTGTTTTACAATGTAGGGCCTGTAACCCCCCCCCCCCCGCCCCCTGGTGGGCCCCCATCAGGCATTTGCCAAGTTCAGACCATGCCAGGCAATTACAAAACTTCCATTTAGACCTACAACATCATAAGTTTATTCACGCCAGGAAAGTACAAAGCTTCCACTACAAATCCACTACAAATCCACTATTAGTAATAAGTTTACTCATAAGATTCCGAACCATGGATACATATAATCACAATAAGTTCACAGATGAGGAGATGTATTACAACGTAGGGCCCACCACGACCCCCGCACTCCGTACTAGTGAGCCACCCATACCAGCACAATATAGGAGGCCCAAAGCAGAGACACGCCTGCACCCATACAGGAAACCCAAAGCAGAGACACACCTGCACAAGAAACTCACAGATGGGGAGGTGTATTACAATGTAGAGACACAACTATGCAAGATGCGCTTCGACTGCCTCATTGATGAACTTACTCTAAAATAACAAATCTAGCAACATAAATATATATATATATATATATATATATATATATATATATATATATATATATATATATATATATATATATATATATATATATATATATATATATATATATATATATATATATATATATATACATATCATCGTTCGATAGCATCATCCATATTCATACTGTGGATCATAAACAGATGATCTAAACACTGTCTTAGTTCTGTCATTGCCATTGCTGTCAGTGGATAGCATCTAACCCCTAACTCAGTGCCGGGTGGGGTTTTTCGGGTGAGTAACTCATCTACTACTGTTGCGATTGATAGGTCAGGGGAAGTTCTCCAGAACTCAAGTGATTTATTTGCATAGTTGCTCAGGTCATGTAATGATCGTGCCACTTTTTTTTCCTGCCGTGCCGCAGAGCCTACACCATGCATGTAACTCCATAGCTCTTCGGGATACCCCATAATTGAGTTTCAGATTCAGTTAGCTTGATTACCTATACAGTTCGTTTCTCTAATAGGGAAACACCTGGTGGTAGGGCACATGAACATCTATAATTCCGTATTAGAGAAATGACTTCCTAAGTATATCTTGCAATATATTGTATGAGTTATTTTCTGAGACATCTTATGAAACATTTTATGAAACAACATAGCCACAATATGTCTATCCTCTGGGTTGAAGATATTATTTCCGTTTTTCAAAAGGTGAACAATCAGGTCTTCATGTTTTACAAATCGACTGGGCCCATATTCGAGCTGGGAAACATAACATTAAGTACGCGAGTTATCCATTATGTTACCGTTTTGAGGGAGAGAAGCATGTAAGCCACTTAACAGCATCCCATGGTCAGAATTCCTCTCGTCAGCTTCAAGTTCAGAAATATCTAACCTTAGAGTAGAAGGGGTTGCTAAGCCTGATGAGAAATCCAGTAATCTATACATATTGTTTAACTATATAAACAAAGCTTTCGTCGATGAGGTCCATCCGATGATCCGTGAAAAATGTATTGGAATCATCAATACATCAATTACAACGCCTAACTTGAGAGTAGTCAACATGACTCAGGATTGAATCTCAGATAAAGCATTCATGAATGGTGGGGTGTTGCTAGGTAATCCTATGGTCTGCGTACATCATAAATTTGGTGAAGCTGGAGAGCCTATAGGTAAATACTATGATAAATCCAACAATAATGAGGAGATATCTGTGACTGATGAGAATATAATCTAGTCTGCATGTCTGGGTCGATACACGACAGGATTATTGAAGTTGTACTTTCAAGTATAGGAATCAGTTTACCAATGAAAATTCTGGTAGACATCACTGAATGTCCTCCTAAAAAAAAAGCGTATCACATAGCTGACTTTACTAACTCCTCACCATGGAGGTAAATTCGTTCAGCCCAGCCCCGGGGAAGATTGTGAGAGGGCACATGACGTCCTCTTTCACACTTAAATTTATTCAAAAATTTATTTTATTAAATGTCCATTTGCAGACCAAGAGAAGACTATTTTTGGAAATTTTACCAATGGAATGACTGGCTCGGTTATCACTTGGTGGTGGCTCCCACCACATTCTGTTCTGAAACACCCTATTTTATAACTACTTAGTTTTTTATGATTTATTATTTTATAAGCCAAGCGCTTACTGTCAGCTATCTAATTTGTTTGTCAAGATATAGGTAGCAAACAAAAAAGCTATAAAACTCCCGGACTCCACCTGTTCTGGAGAACCCCTGCATTATCGCCGGCCGGCTGGCTTCTCTCTCTCTCTCTCTCTCTCTCTCTCTCTTCTCACTTTTCTGCAGGTTTTTTATGTGGGATTGTGCCTTGACCTTACACTAGGGGGTTCCCTCATTGCTCCTACCCTTTTCTGTCATTGCACCCCTACACTAGTGCGTACCCTTTGAATTTGTTTTGAACTGGGCACCATCTAGCTGAGGTCTTTTGAGAGATTTGAACCATGTTTTTTAAATTATGATTCAGCACTGTTATGAATTGAGCCAACGGGGAACTGATAACTAGCCTACAAATAATGATATTTATCTTTTATGAATTGTTGTGCAATAATAGCAAACAGATCAATCAGACTGATAACGCACTGATAACTACATTTTGAAATTATTGACAACAGTCTACAGCAACACACTGATAACTACATTTTGAAATTATTGACAACAGTCTATAATATGTCTATATGTATATATGTATCCTGGCGCTACTGATGGCAATCTGTAGGTATATATACCCCCTGTTCTGTGAAACAGGTGTGAATTCATGAATAATGCATGCATAGCTGAGATAGCTAATGTGTTGTTTTGTTTATTTGTCGAATTACATTTTAAAATCGCCGGTTCAAATCTCGCTATGTATTATTGGTGAAATATTACTCCCAATCACATACAAATTATACACACTACAGTTCTTACCGAATTAATACTATCATCATAAAACAACTATAAATGACACTACTGTTGCAAAAGATATAGACCTAGCCGATATGTGTACAGATTTTTTCGTTAGGATATTCATATCATAGACAACACATAACAGTGTATCAGTTAAATCTAAGTCATTTTTTATTAAAGCATACATAGCTGAGATAGCTAATGCATTGTATTATATGTCGAATTACACTTAAAATCGCCAGTTCAAATCTCGCTATGTATTATTAGTAAATGTTATTGAGAGTAAGAGTATTACCAGATAGTAGAGCACGCTGGACAACTTGATGATGATTGATGATGATATGATGATGATGATTGATGATGATAATGATGATGTTGATGATGATGATGATGATGACGATGATGATGAAGTTGATGAAGATGATGAAGTTGACGATGAAGATGATGAAGTTGATGATCATCTTCATAAGCTTCTTGAGGAACTTCATGAGCTTTCTTCATGAGCTTCTTGAGGAACTTCATCAGAAGCTTGAGGATGTTTCTGAAACTCTATCCACTGAGAATCAGATGCCCCGACTCTCTTCTTCTGAAACTTCTCATGGAAGATCCATGGCGTCCATGCTTTCCTAGCATTTGCCTTGAGAACAGGTTTGATGAGGTAGTCCTGATAGTTCTTCTCGGGGAAATTTAGAAAGTCCTTCAGATTACTCTCTAACTTCTTCCTACCTCTTTCGTTGAAGATGTGCTCAACAGCCTCCTTATGGCCGGCAGCCAACCCCTCCTCTCTACCTTCAGTGTGGCCAGTGGCATGCCCAGCCTCATGGCCCTCAGTCACAGCTGTACTGATCTCCTCTCGGAAGTAATCTGTGGCCCCAGCCTGTAGTCTGTCCAGTATCCAGTGTTCATCATTAGTGTGGAGGTCGAATACGCCATCCCACTTCCCGACCATTAGGAGATGTTTGGGATCAACCCTGGCCATCTAGAGAGCTAGAATTACAGGACTCTTGGTCGATTTGAAGGGTAGGCTGAGTGACCTGCACTGAGCATGGTCAAACTTCCGGTAGAGCATCCGGGTCAATAATTCCTTCGTACTATGGGCCAGTGTGGTCTCCTGTATGGCAGTCAGCATCTCCGCATCAGACAGAGGTGGGACCTTGGCTCACTCATGGATAATGTTGATGTCACGAAGTAGTCATTGGACCCTGTCAATTGGCAGCTGTACTGGTTTCTTCTTCTTGGAGGGTTGTACTGGTTTCTTCTTCTTGGAGGTGGTGTGGCCACCAACTGGTTTCTTCTGCCCTCCAAAGATGATCTGCTGGAGAACTTTACCAAACATTGTCATTTAAACCTGTATATAGCTAGACGTTTAAACAATGCAGCAGTACGTACGGCATACTTATGGAGCGGTTGAACCCACGACCTCGCAACACACCGTTCCTCGAAGGGACTGTCTGACAGTCATTCGACCTAGTATCCATGATGTGAACCCTCTCTCCACTGCGGGGAAGTACTTCGACTCTGCCCTCTCAGGACAGATCCATGAGATTAGGATCATGACGCTCAAGTTTAAGCTCGAGAGCACTGCGGAGAAGGATGTAGAGCTCCCGCAGATGGTGAGCAGGTGGGAGATTATGCAGAGCAACAACACCTTAGACACCATCTACATAAACGATGAGTATCGAGTCCTGGCTCTTCTAGCTCGTGGCCTGGTCTACTATGTGAAGGGGAAAGGGTACTATGCCGTCGGATGTAATGAAGGTTTGACAGAATTCAACTTACAGCCAGCCATAGAAACATGTGTTGCGGTGCCACTCTTCACCCTCCTCAGCAACACACAAGTGAACCCGACCTTGATGCAGGACAAGCTGTTCCTTCGGGTTTCAATGAACATCTTGATGGAGTAACGATGACCTCTCCACGACTTCTTGTCTGGCATGATGAGAATGACCAGGGACTAAAACGGGTGGGTTCTAGACAGCGAATTCTACATGTAGGGTGGGAGTACCAGCATATCCAGGCCACAGATAACCAGTACCTAGAGTTGATATTGCAACGAGGTGTCTCAGATTGTGTAGCTGTGGCATTCTTGGTTCAGAAAGGAGGTGTGGTCCAGCAGGTGGGTGAGCTAAATGACATCAAACTTATAGTGGCTGGGACCAATGGTCTCAGTGAGCTACGCAATCATGCTGATTGCTGTCTCTATCAACAGTAGATGAAGTCGTATGCCTTACTGAGTCTAACCAGCGGCCCCGAGGATCTGAATATGGTGCTCGAGGGTCAGTACCACCTCGGAGGTAAGAACATCACACCTAATAATGGCAACCAGCCCAGTTTTTATGTTGGGAACCTGCTCGGAGAGTGAGTGGGCACTCACACAGTAGGCGCGACAGTACTGTACTATGGCTATACCAAGGTTTGTGTATCGCACACCACTGGTATTCAGCTTGAGCGTACATAGAAATCAAATTCCACCTAGCAGCCAGCCGGCCCTCTGTTCTGATAGCCCACTTCCCTCCTGTAGCTGCCAATCGGCAATTCATGACTCCCACTGATTAAAGCAGTCAACAACAGTCGGCTCCCATCATGTTCTGTTCTAAAACATGGTCTGAACAATGGATGGGGGCCCACTGGGGAGGGAGGGGTGGGGTTGTGGTGGGCCCTACATTGTAAAACACATCACAGCCATATATATATATCGCCTTTGTTCTCCCTCCTATATCCGCTGATCAGCGATCCGTGGCTACCACGGATTAAAACAGTCTACAACAGTTGGCCTCCTGTAGCTGCCTCTGTTCTGACCTGTTTTGACAACCCACCTTGCCTCCTGTAGCCATGGATCATGGATCGACAGCTCCCACCACATTCTGTTTTGAAACACCCATCTTTCAACTACTAGAAAACTGCATACGGCGATTCTGGATCCCAGTAAGCTAAATGGTGCATGCACATGAGCCTCCATCACAGAAGCTATTTAAGCTTGAGCAACTGTCCATAGAATTATGTTATGTACTGCACCAAAGACGAGGTGCAAAAATACTGATGAGTTCAAGCGGTGTGAATCAACTCATGGCTATTGCAATTATGGGGGGGAAATTCCAGGGCAAACAGGCAACGATGCAAAATGACTCGGCGTGCGAATGGGAATTGGAGTGAAACAAACAGGATTCGTGCAAACAAGTCATTGAGCTAAAGTAACCGCGCCGTACTTACAATATGAACATTAACAATGCGCTAATGAACTTGTACACGAAACAAGGGATTATTAATGAAACTACTTAACGGTACTTTGATAAACATGTACACAAACAATTTGTTTCTATTTTTCGCTGCACGTAGATAAATATATAAGTGCGGTAAACAACAATCATGCTACGGTACAATTATTAAATGTAAGAATAGGAATCAACTTCAGAAGGAGGTTCGTCACAAAGGCCTGCGGTCTGATAGACGGGATTTACTCGACACAACAAGAAGAAAAATAATGTTTAATCATACTTAATAAAATGTATGATCCTAACCCGGTGTGCGTTATTCTAGTTACAGCAGGGACAAGGGGAGACAGACTACAGTTTGGATATCCATATGAACCAGAAAACATTAAAAAAGTCACATCCAAAAGTAAAAGTTTAACACTTGTCACTAGTTTTCGTAGTATCATCCTTTTTTTTTTTCTCATCATCCTTCTTCCAAGAAAGCACCAACTTGATAAAACTGAAGACGTTGGCTCTGAATTGTGGTGTACATGCGCTTCAGGAAACATAAGGTTAAAATATAGTAGGAAGTAGTTAAAACGATAAAGGAAGCTCATTGGATTGGTTCCAGCTCCTCAAGGCAGTGGGCGGGGCACAGCCCCTGACACTTGATTCCAGTGGAGTACCTGGTGCTGTTGTGGAACTACAGCGACAGTTGGATCGTACTTCTGAATACCTCAATAGTTTTTGCCGAGACAGTGCTTTCTGGCAAGATATTCCAGTCGAATGCCAGTCAAGTCGTCCCATCTCCCAACTCGTCCCAGGGACGAGTTGACTAAAACGTGGCGGGTTGGTGATTGGGACGAGTAAACAATATTATCGGCCACTTGCCGAATGTGGTCCACTCTTCACTGCCCACTTGTATTAAGAGACCACCTATACCAATTATAATACCACTTGACAGTGTGGTCCACCCTACACACGTCACTTTCATTAAGGGACCACATATGCCAAATTGATACCTCTTGCCAATGTAGTCCACCCAACACTGGCCACAATATTTATTGAACACTTATGCCAATTAATATGGCAATGCCACTTGTCAGTGTGAATCATCCTATCCTGACCACATGTATCTACCACCCACCTAGATGTCAATTGCCAACATTGACCAGCTGTATTAAGAGAGCACTATACATTTAATGACCACTTAGATGTCAATTGCCAACATTGGCCACCTGTATTAAGGGACCACTATATTTAATGACCACCTAGATGTCAATTGCCAACATTGACCACCTGTATTAAGAGACCACTGTATTTAATGACCACCTATACCAATTGCCAACATTGACCACTTGTATTAGCAGACTATGGTGGGCGTAACCATACATTGAATCATAGAATATTAATTGTGAAAATAAAGTCTTAAAATTTAATCCATTGTGTACCGTTATCACTAGGCACGTGCCCCTTTCATAGATTACCGACTAATATTAAGTAGTGATTTCCTTAAAAGTAACCGCCACAAAGGCATGGCTTACTTGTGGTGGTTAGATGTTTGTTCAACTTATTAACCATTTGAATCCGAAAAGCAAAAACAATATAGCATACAGAAGCTATAGTTATTTTAACAAAAACAACTTGTAAGCTGAGAATTACTCTTTGAACAATACATCTCCCAAATATTATGTATAAAAATCTATTAATTTCCGTTATCAAATGTTTTCTGTACTTCGATAACGTGACATAATGCAAGAAACCTTAAGCAAAGTATTCCAAATCTATCTAAAGTTATAAGTAATATTATTCGATAACGCGGCATAACGCAAGAAATTTTAAGCAAAGTATTCTAAGTTTATAAGTGATGTTAGTTCAGTTTTAGTTCCATGTAAATAAATTAATGTTAAGAACTTAAGATGGTTGATTTGTGTATTGACTGTGGTAAGCCAGTGAGCAGTAGACAGCAAGGTCTACTCTGTGAATCATGTGATAGATGGCAACACAGGATCTGCAACACTGGTATAAGTCAAGCCGCATATATGGATGCAGTACGCAACAGAGAGCCATTGGACTGGCAGTGTCAGGAATGTAAAAGCCACGACGCGGATTTCTCATGCTTCGCAGAGATGCGAGAGATGGCAACCTACATTGATGCTGCAGGTACCAGTTCTTCTGATGTCAGTATCATCACCAGTGTCGCCATCTCTGCCTGCTTTGCCATCTCTGCTTGCTTCGCCAGCATCACTATCTTCGCCATCTCCGCCTGCTTCGCCAGCATCACCATCTCCGCCTGCTTTGCCAGCATCACCATCTCCGCCTGCTTCGCCAGCAGCAACTGCATCACCAGATGCAAGAATTACGTTTGCATTGGATTCATCAATATCAACACCATCGCGACACAAAGAGTTCAGTCTACAGGATCAAACACCTGCAGATCTTGAAATCAAAGAACCAGCAATGAAAAGCTATGAGATTGTCGAAGGTGGAACCCAATGCCATGGTAAAATGTTGGTAGATAGCGCCAGGTACAGCTACACCATGAAACATGCCGGAAAGAAGATTAAGCTTTGGATATGTAGCGTATGGTCAAAGAGCTTGTAGTGTAAAGCATCAATCCAGCAGAAAGGGGATAACTTTGTTGAAGGTATGTTAGAATTCTTTATCCATCACACCCACCACACCTCCACCATAATCATCATCACCACCACCATCGTCATCATCATCACTATCTTCATCACCATTAGCACCATTTAATATAAGCATCATTTATCATATTCATTATCATTGTCGTCGTCAACACTCGTTTCCATCATCCATCATAATTCATAATCTGATTAATCAGAAAACAAGCTTGTAGTAGATGTGCAATCATTCAACAACAAAAGTAAATTTTACAAGATAATTAGCCTAGAAACACTCGCATAATGACAAACATTTCTAAAAAATTGGACAGGCAGTCAATCATCCAGACAGATATAGCCTCCCATACCTCCTCGGTTTCGATATATCAGTAATAAGGGAGATCACTCCTGATAGGTTTAATAATATATTGAAAGCCTATCACGATTTATCTCCCTTATATTTGTTACATCGGGCGTGGGTGGGTGTGTGTTATAGTAATTTTCATTTTTATCTGTTTCCATGCTTCCATGACAATTCCACTTCAAATTTTAACACTACGATGAAACTTGCTGTAAATGAGAATTTTATTTATTACCACGTTTTGAAAAAAAAACCGTCGGATATTGGAATCGCCTCTGTCCGCCTGTCTATCTATATCCCCAAAACTGTCTCTCATGCTATCTCCTCCCAAACTGTTCGGTGGAATTCAACCAAATTCTGTATGTGGGTCAACTATGCGACTGCCGTTTGCAAGACGACATTTTGATTTGGCTCTGTCCACTGCGGGTCAGGTGACGTGGTGATCAAAAGTTCAAATATCATAAAACTGTTCATCACACTATCTTATCCGATTATTCGAGTGACAACATGTGTTAGGCTCCACCCACAGGGGGTGGGGAAAGGGGTTAAAAGGTCATGATTATTATTATTATTATTATTATTATTATTATTATAGGTTCAATTGAACACCAGCATCCGGGGGATTATTGACCACCACAGCAAAAAAAAGTCAAAGCAAAAATAATGTTAACAGTGTCATAGCAGATACGCGTACCCAAGAAAATTAGTCAGTAGATGCGTTTCCTGGAAATGAGTTACTAGAACGCCTTCTCAACCGTTTCCGTGCCAGTCAGCGTCCACCAGAACCAACAACTGTCGACTTCGACGTTGTTTTGGGGTGGATTCCTGACAATTTCTTGCAGTGACATTTGCGTGGAGATGGTTATCGCCACATGATATTCACATGATATTCACCACGGAACAAATGCTGCACATCCTATCAAATTCTAAGGTTGATGCCATATTTAAGGTGATCAGGGAACCATTTGTACAATTATTTTCTGTTCATGCATTTATTAGACACGGGACAGCTTGCAAACAGATTCCACTGGCTTTTGTATTGATGTCTGGGTGCGGAGCCATCGATTATGAAATAGTCCTTACCACGATTAAGGAATTACTTAAGATGGCGACGTGGCACACAGTAGCGTGTGCTTTCCCGTAAGCATGGGATGTGGATTCCATTGGGTCCAGTGCTTGTGGAGGAAGATACAAGAATTGGGACTGGTAAAAGCTTATCAGTGAGTTACTACTGCTACTATCAAGGGTGTAAACACAGAATTATGGTAGCCGCAGGCCTTCTAGGAAAATGTTCAAATCAAGATCTACATTGGCTTTCATCTTCAGGCATTGATTGGTAACGTAAAAAGTGGTCCTGAACGAGAAATAACTAATCAATCTAATTGTCCAAATTCTGACACCGGTATTCTGACATCTGGATGGACTAGAATCTATGACGGTATTCTAGATGATACTAAATTAATGTATACCTTGTTTGTAAAACTTAGGCCTATTCTAGATTATTAGATTGGTCAATAAAATTGTTTTTTCTAAGTAAATGTCGATTTCCAGACTGATAGAAGATTGTATTTGAAAATATGCCACTGAAATTACTTACTTGTCTATCGGCGCCATCGTCCACCATCCATCATCATCTGATTAATCAGAAAACAGGCCTGTCATTTGTGTTGTAAATTTTCAAAAATAGTCTTTTACTGGCCTGCAAATTTACATGCCATCGGACCATTGGAAGGATTTACATACACACCTACGGCATGTGAGAGCTAAATAACTAATAGATGCATCCAATCTATCGATCAATCATATGACGTCATAATCAATTACATCTTGAATGACGTATCTAAGTCCGACATGGAAGCTTAATTGATATTATACCTCTGCTTTTTGTTGATCGTATAATTAATAATATAAATGATAATAAGTGTATATATAGTAATGTTGAATGGTGTATATAGTAATGTTGAACAATAATTCTGTTCAAAATATTCAACATTTCTTATTTTGTGTTCATAATTCATGAATCCATTTCCTCACTCTAATATGACGTCATAATCAACTACGCGACATGTATGCTGACGTTATAATCATGATGTCGTGAATGATATGATTACGCCCGTCTTTAACACTTAATAGTCTGACACGTTGTACGAATTCTATGTCTTTTCTATTTAATAAACATGCTGTTTAATATTTTGAAACTAATTTGACTTGGTGGTGTAGTTGCCATAGGCGGCATGTCAGCAACAGTACCCAGTCAAATTAGTTTCAAAATATTCAACAGGCTAGCTGTATAGTTTTCGGGAAATGGATAGTCAATGAGTTCAGAGATCCATCGATCGGTGGAGCTTAGATAAAGATGGACGGGACGTAGCTAAAACTGGAAAGGTCCATTGTAGGAGCTACTACGTAGCTTTCTATTTCTGATTTGGAAATATGTTACATTGTTTCTGAGCTGTAATGTATGTAGTAATACATTTTCTTCACGTCCGTCGGAGGTGATATATCCGTCTGGCTTTCTATTGTAAAGTAGCGTCTTGACAATTTTTTTCTAACAATTAATTCATAATAGACACAATTCGTAAATACGAGTTACTTCGTATCGATTAAACGTGGTTTGTGTTTGTTTGTTATTTAATGAATGCCATTCAAACATTTATCCATTGAATGTAGTTCATCTGGAAACGGAATGTTTCATCACATCCGTGAGCTCCATCGTTGTCACCACTCTTATATAAGGCAATGCTCATATCCATCCTCATCTGAGCCACCACGTGCCAGTAGATTGTGGTTGTAGGCTGTTGAATATTTTGAAACTAATTTGGCTTGAATATGGCACTATACTCATCAGGAAATTCCCTAAATCATAATAAATTTGTCATTTCCATAAAGAGTTAAGATAGATGATCTGATAGTATTGAAGAACTGCCATCCTTTTTGTCCAATAGTAGTTTTCTATCAGAAAGTTGTTGCCATCTCTTAGTTAGTGAAAGGTGTTGCTGCCCGCATTACTCTTCCAGTTCTGATTATGGGCCATAGTTAATCTCTTGACTAAGTGTCTTAAAGAGCCACCCCCACCATTCATTTTTTGCACGGCTTTCATGAAAAGTATTTCCAAAATGTTTAATGAATGGGTGACTTTGTTGATGTCGCAATTTCTATGTGTGGTCCATTAAGAGAACCAATCACAACAACAAATGTATGTGGTCCACTAAGACAAGCAAACACAGTAATATTCCAAAAATCAATGAATAAACTGCGACTGGGAGTTCAAAATAAAATTTCACTTCAAGAGTATACTTACCTCCCTAATACTCTTTGATATTGCTAAATATCGGCTTTCACTCAATAAAACACTCAGATTAAAAAATTAAGGTGCCCCTACTGGGCAGGTAGTCAGAAGTCAGTCAGGCAGATGCCAGCCCCACCACGGCGCATGCGCTGACTAGTACTACCTCTTTGCTAATTTATTGGCTGGGAGTCCTATGCAATTTTTTTTGCTCAAAAGTTTTCCTCTTGTTCTGAAAAGTTGTGCTAGTTTCTAAGTACTAAAGTCGCTTGTGAATGATGTCTGAGCTGCAGAAAGGTGTGTTGTCTCCGGAGGAGGGCCCAGGACTGATTCATCAGGTGACTTCTAGTATATTTTAGCGAGTTTGTCCCATTGTAATGTGTTTCCGGGACTCACGTTTATTGTAATAAGCGCCTAAAATAAATGGTTTATTTCTAAATGGCGCTATGAAATACTAATCTCTCTGTGTGTTTATGTCCACAGGTATGTATCTGTGATTGAAAAGGACAGCACGTCGTCAGAGGGTTTGTTTTTCTCTCTACCTAGGTTCCATTTCCTACTAACATTGTTAGGTTATCTAAACCAAAAATCTATGCCCAGTGAGTTGGAGGCCTCGGAAGAAGCTCTTCTCACTTTGCCCTCTTGGTCCACTTCCTTCCCCTTATAGGTGGAGAGAGTTAAGAGGTCATAGAGTTGGTGGAGCTTCCAGTTTATCAGATCGGATGGTTTGTCTATGCTAAAGACTCAGGTATTCTAGTTATGATATTAGGCACTTCAATTATATTGAAAAATATTTATAAAATCTGCTGCCATTTTATCATTGTATATCTGATGTTTGTATAGTCTGTATGCACTATCCTTTCCAGTTAAGATGCTCTGGATATGAATACAATTCGTCCTTACATCTGGATGTTTGTTTCGGATCAATTTAACTTCTTATTTTTGAAGTTATGACGTCATAATCAGCCTTGCACTTTATTAACATTTAAAGTTTTTCCCAACGCTGGTTTATTATCTTTGTAGGTGGTCTGTATGACCACTTTTCCTCTACTTTTATTTTGGTTTTGAGATACTAATTCTATTAACTAAAATACTCATTGTCTTCGTCCTCTGGCCTGTTTCAGAGACCTGTGTCCCTCGTGTGGTCGCTTTTTGAAGGGCCGATTCGCCCCACACTTATGTTTCCAGTGCAGTCCCTGTGGACCATTGCTTAAATGTGACATATGTAAACAGTGAGGGGGCGAGTTAATGTCTGACTTTTTGTCGTTACAGGCAAAGGGGAAGGTGGCTGATGAGGAGAGAAGTTCTAAGAGAGAGGTACCTGGTAAGAAGGGTAAGAGGAAGGCCTCGTCCTCTGTGGATATGGAGGCCTTCCATGTTGAAATGTTGGGAGAAATGAAGAGGACAATCAAAGATTTGGTTCCAGAGTTGCTCCGTGGCATGCTTATCCTCTTTATCTGCTTCGGAGCAGATAATCCCCGCCTCTGAATCTGGTTTCTCTAGGGTTTTACCAGTTTTCGAAGATTCAGAGGTGGCCCCATTAGAGGGGGTGATCCAGGACATTGGCAGCAGGCTTGCCGCGCCGGTGGTCCATGGACGGTTGTCACTGGAGCCTGGTGCCTGCTTATCAGGCCAGGATTTTCTGCACGCCGCAGGTACCAGTGCCTCCTATGGTACCTTTCCTGGCCAGTCCAGGTTAGCATTCTTCGCTGACCCGGAGTCTAATCTTTCTGGCCAGGATGAAGAGGATTATCTGCTGGGTTCTCCTTCTGATACCATGGACATTGACGTCTGTGCACCCCTCGCGGGGAATACAGGCGGCATTATCCATGGTTCTGCTCATGCAGGAGTAGGGTTCATGGCGCAGAAGGTGGCCCGGGTCGGATCTGACGGCCAGATGTACCGCATACCTTGGCTTGACGAGAGTGTAGCAGGTGCTGGCCGGGGCCGTGGTATGGCGCTAAGCGCCCCGCGCAATACCACGGCGCCTGCTCCTGGTCAAGCCAGCTAGTTTAGCATGCCTGCTCTTTCTCTGGCTTGCCAGGGGTGTCAGGTTATCCAGCCTCAAGCATGCCTACGAACACTCAGGAGGAAGACGAAGGCCCTCGTCTTGTAGAGCTCTCGCAGGTAGCCTCAGAGGAGGACTGGTTGGACGCTTGTCAGTGACTTATAAGCGTCAGGCCAGACCTGCCTGTGGAACAGCCGGCCGGCCAGCGGGATCACCGCCCGTGGTTGGCAGGTAGATCGACTGTGAGCGCAATGCCATCGCTGGCTGAACATATTGTAGATATGTTCACGGCGGCGGAGACGTCCATCAAGGCGCATGGACATCTCACGAAGCCCACTCGCGAGGTGGCGAGGCATTGCCGTGTCGTATCTGATGAGTATCAGAAATACGGGGTGATGCCTAAGCCGAGCGTGGATGACTGCGCGGCCTTAGATGAGGACATGCGGCCAGGCTCCCGGTCTGACACGGGAGCACTGTGCTCGAACGCTCTACGTTCAGCCAATACCGCATTGCGCGATGCGGAGGAGAGTGGGAGAGCGTCTATTGCGGCACTTTCTCATGTCTCCCAGCTGTTACAGGGGGTAGTAACAGCATCCGCATCGCGCCAGCCTAGCCCGGTAATGGTCCAGAGAGCCATCCAGGATGGAATCAACCTGGCTCTGGATTGTTTGACCCGGGCTGTGACCAGGAGTGTCTGGGCGAGGCGCACATTTGCACTTGACAACTTGTGCCCGTCTCAGGACCTGTATAATAGGCTGCTGCGTACGCCTATGGCAGGTCCTGGTCTCTTTGGAGGTGAGGGATGCAAGCATCTCCAGGAGACGGTCACTCCGGTCAATAACCAGAGGGCTTTGCGCGAGCAGTTTGAGGTGCTCCGCAGAGAGCGCGTTCGCGCAGCTCCCCCTGCGTATCATCCTCTGCAGGCTCAGGGTGGCCAGGTCAGAGGCCAGCCACCAACGGAGCGTCGGCCTCGGCCACGCGCGATTCGGCCAGCAGTGAGGGGGGCGCAGGCTCCTCCGGCGCAGGCAGCCGCCCGCGCAACAAGGTGCGCGTGGCGCATGAGGATCTGGTTGTGGTAATCATGCCTGATGGGTCGATTATCACGGTGAGAACCACTCCGGTGCTTCTGGCCAAGGAGACAGTGCCACTCTTGCACTCCTTACACCCACCTCTCTCCCTAGGTGGTCCAGGGGGGGCCGATTGGCCCACCACAAGCAAGAGTGGGAATGGTTAACTCAGGACGTTTAGTCTTGCGATGGCTTTCAGTCGGGTATCATCCCGACTGGATTACAGGCCCTCCATCGCGACTGTCTCTGGTGCCAATCTGGACTCAAATTCCAAGGGATCCAGATCAGCGGTTATGTATAGAGGAAGAGATAGATTCTCTCATACAAAAAGGTCCGGGCTTCTATTCAACCGTGTTCCTAGTAGCAAAAAGCACTGGAGGGTGGAGACCAATTCTCAACCTCAAGCCATTGAACAAGTGCATAGACACACCCAGTTTCAAAATGGAGACAGTGAAATCGGTGTTGGCAGGTTTGGAGAAGGGGATGTGGACAGCTTCAATAGATTTGAAAGATGCTTATTTCCACATTCCTATAGCGAGGAGTTTCCGTCATTGCATTCCAGGGTAGACAGTGGGAATTCAGGGTGTTACTCTTTGGAATTTCTATGGCTCCTCGGGTCTTCACCAGGGTGGTTCTTGCAATAACAGCATACCTCCGCAGGAGAAGCATAGCAGTCCACACGTACATAGACAACTGGCTGTTAAAAGCACACAACCGAGACAGATTATCGGCTAATCTGGAGATAGTTTTGAAAACTCTCACAAATTTAGGCTGGATAATCAATTTTCAAAGATCAGAGCTGACTCCATCCCAGAAGTTTGTCTACCTGGGAATGTTCTTTGATCTGGAGATAGGATATGTTTATCCTACTCAGGAGAGAGTTCAGATACTCATCTCAGTAATACAGTCAGTGTGCAACAGTCGTCATGTCCTGGCACGAATTTACCTGAGAATGCTAGGATTGATGGTTTCTCTGGAACCAGTCATTCCTCAGGTGGCCTTAGGCAGGCGGCCAATACAGTTATTTCTCATGACGCAATGGACTCAGAGTACAGGTTCTCTGTACTCAAATGTGTCAGTGCTGGAGCCTCTAATTCACCACCTTCAATGGTGGTTGAAGACAGAGAATCTCCTGGCGGGGGTGATGCTAACCCCTCCTCACCCTCAGGTAATGATGTACACAGATGCATCGATGGAGGGGTGGGGAGCTTGCCTGGTAGAATCCACCATATCAGGGCTTTGGAATCTGGAACAGTCAATAGAACATATAAATCTACTGGAATTACGAGCAGTAGTCCTGGGCCTGGAACATTTCTTACAGAAAGTTCAGGGCAAGAGTGTTCTGATTCGATCAGACAACTCAACAGTAGTGACTTACATAAACCACCAGGGCGGAACGAAGTCACCCAGTCTCTGTATGATGACATGGAAGCTGCTTTGCTGGTGCCTGGATCATAGGATTACCTTGAAAGCAGTTCATATTCCGGGAAGGTTAAATCTGTTAGCAGACTCATTGAATTGAAGGATGAGTGTTTTACCTATGGAATGGCAACTGAATCAATATGTGGCGGACCGTCTGTTCAGTCATTGGGTGAAACCCAACATAGATTTGTTCGCAATGAAGAAGAATGCGAAGATGACGATGTATGTTTCTCCGATTCCAGATCCAAGCGCTATCGCAACAGATGCGTTAGCTATCAGCTGGGTGGGAATGTATGCATACGCATTCCCTCCAGCAATTCTGATTCCAAAAATTCTTCAGAAAATCAGACAGGAGGAGTGCCAAGTGCTTCTGATCGCCCCAAATTGGCCACGCCGATCATGGTATACGGATCTGCTGGACCTTCTGGTCTGCAATCCGGTTCCTCTGCCTCTGATTGACAATATTATCTTCCAGGGCAAGGCCCTTCACAACAATCCGTCAATGTTCAGATTGACTGCGTGGATGTTGTCAAGGAATCTAGAATTAAGGAGGGCTTTTCTGAGCAAGCAGCCATGTTTATGGCAAAAGCCAGGAGGGGTCAACCTCCAGAGCATATAATTATAAAATCAACAGATTTGCAGAATGGTGCTCAAAAAGATGTATTAATCCAATGGATTCATCTGTTCAGGTAGTAGCTGATTTCCTCTGTCACCTGTATGATGCCTATAGCCTCAAGCCTAACTCTATTGCTGGTTATAAATCAGCTTTAATGACAGTTATCCCTTGCTTGGCTAATAGGGGAAGTGATGAAGTAAGTACATTAAATACTTTAATTAAAGGTATGGGCAATCTAAGACCAAGGAATCCCCCAGTGATTCCGTCTTGGAGTTTATCACTAGTGCTTTAGGTACTTGGTTATAAACCTTTAGAACCACTTAGTTCCATTTCTATGAAAATGTTGACACTTAAAACTGTATTTTTAATTGCTGCGGCCTCGGCTAGATGTAGAAGTGAAATTCATGCCTTATCAGCCGAGGCAGACCGTTTTGTGGTTACAGGGGAAGGCCTTAAGCTTCTACCTAGGATTAATTTCATGGCTAAAAATCAGTCTTTGAAATATCCAGGTCAACCCATTTTTTTGCCAGCTTTAACTAGATATGATCCTAATTCTAAAGCATGGTGTCCAGTCCGAGCATTGAACTGGTACAAACAACGTACTCAGGAATGGCGGGCGGACCCGTCAGCGTTATGGTTCTCATATATTGAACCCCATGGCAGGGCGTCTAAGGACACCATTTCCAGGTGGATTGTTGAATGTATTAAATTTTGTCATAAATCTGCCACAGGTAAACAAGTTGACATGGCCAAGGCTCACAGTGTCAGGGGCGTAGTGGCTTCTACTGCCCTATTTAATGGGGTCCCAGTGGATGACATTATGTCGGTAGCTCAGTGGCATTTTGAGTCAAGTTTTACAGACCATTGCCTCCGTGACACCTCGAATCCTCTCGCCTTATCGATTTTGAAAAAATAATTTAGGTGTAGATATTTGATGAGGTTTCCTCATTTTTTATATATTTCGCATTTAATCAATGGAAACATCCACTTTGTTGGACTGCATCAGTCTTCACCAATGGGGAGATGATGACAGCCGCCATTCTTCACAAGGTCAGTCTTGTTTTTGTGGTGTTCATTGTTAATTGTGCTGTCACATGACCCTTCGTTATTAATATGGTGATGGTACATGTTTTATGTATGGTTCATTATTGAGAGTATATGAAAATGAAGCCTTTTTGTTCTTTGTCCTATAGTACATGGCACTTGTACGTAGAGAGCGTATGGGACATTGAGGTCATGCAGTCTTCCTCCCAAGAAGAGGGGGTGGGGGTGGAAGCGCATATGACATATGGTCATCTCTCAACCGTCTGTTGTGTTAGCCGATGTTCAAATCTTTCCTGATTGTGTTTCCACACAATTTCAGAAGTTTCAGTGCCTTTAATGCAGAAAAAGCGCATAGGGAAGAGCTGGTCTGTTGACCTCGCCTCCCTCCCGCCGAATTCCCTGTCGAATTCTGGCAATATCAAAGAGTATTAGGGAGGTAAGTATACTCTTGAAGTGAAATAAATGAAATCACGGATTTCTTTTTTCACGAGAGAGTTGATACTTATCTCCCTAATACGGACCCGGCGTCTTCGCCCCACTGAGGCTCGGTCTTCAGGCTTTTGTAATGTTGCATAGTGTCAGCCAATAAATTTGTCAGAGGAAGTACTAGTCGGCGCATGCGCCGTGGTTGGGCTGGCATCCGCCTGACTGACTTCTGACTACCTGCCCAGTAGGGGCACCTTACTTTTTTAATCTGAGTGTTTTATTGAGTGAAAGCCGATATTTAGCAATATCAAAAAGTATTAGGGAGGTAAGTATCAACTCTCTCGTGAAAAAAGAAATCCGTGATTTCGTTTATTCAGTTTCGATGCTAAGACAACTCCCACTAAGACGTGAAATAACAGACAACATAATTACAAGAAACCACATCACTAATGGACAGGCACTATAACATCAGAAAGAATACAGTACTTCCAACAATGGCACAGGATTGTCTGTCTTTGAACCAATGAGAAAGCACGTTATGTCCACTTCAATTTTCATGTAGTATTGGCTTTAGATACGAGATCAGTCTGTATTTGGACTCAAACTCTTTTAGACATATTTCTGCCCTGTTTTGTCACTCAAAATTTTGTTTATAAAATTTGAACATTTGAAAATAATTTCAAAATTTTATTCACGTCTAATTTTCGTAGTAGATTTTGATTCGTATAGGCTTATACCTAAATTCGTACATAACTAAATAAGATTTCTTGGCTCTTGATTCGATACTGTCTTATTTACAGTCTTGTAGATGAAAGAATATTATGTCAAATATTCTTCATCGTTTAGATTTGAAACATCTCATAGTGGCTAAAATAAAAGTATGATGACAGATTATGGATGCTGAATTGGATGGTTTATAGATTAGAAATTCTGTAGAATCTATATAGGGCCTATTACTATATCAGCCCTATGTAATCCATTATCCATTACAGATAGGTACGAATGGTAATATAGATTGCACTCCTGGAATATCTATTTTTTAAAACATCTGATAACTTGATATTCTGTCGTATATAGAAAGGTCGTCCTCAGTACAACTCACCCTACTTCTAACTAATCTTAGGTCAACTCGTCCAATTAGTGTTCATATGCGAATATACGTGGTTATATTATATTATTCGGGATTATAGAGCATACATTATGTGATTTATACAATGTTATTTGATAATCACAATATCAGTGCTCTATTATCCTGAATAATATAATATATAGAGAATCTGGAACGAGGTCACTTTTCATATCACTATTATGGACCGAGTTGAAAATTATCAATTTGCACGAGCTTTAGAGAATGCAAAATTGATCATTTTCAACGAGGTTCATAATAGTGATATGAAAAGTGACCGAGTTTGAGATTTTATTTATCATATAAACTGTAATTTTGAAATATTTGCCAAGAGTTGCTGATGTGACTTTTATCTGATTTCTCATTGTTGATTTTCGTGAAATCGATACCGCCGCTGTGACGCACCACTACTTGATAACAGATACTGAATGCGCCGCAAAATATAGTGACAAACACAAAATCTGGCGATGTCAGCCGTTAAATAGTATTTTAACTGGTCATTGAAAATTATAGCCACGGCCATCAATCGTTACGTCACTGCCGACTGATAAACTGTCAAACGATGACATTTTGCGATGACGTTTCATGAATGACAAATCGTAGTAAACAAATCAGAGTAAAACAATACCGCGTAATAATCCCTACGCGTCACGCTCACATCAATCGATGTTTTAATTGGTCAATTTAAAAGCGTTGCGCACCCAACAGCCAATGAAAATACTCCGTTGAATATGGCACATGTGCTCATATCGAAAAAATATGGAACGGGCTAGAAGGTTTGTTTATATGATAAAACTACGTATGTTCATATATGAACATGATTTGGGACGAGTTGACCTAGGACAAGCTAGAAGTAGGGCCGGTTGTACTTAGGACGGGATGTATTTAGGATTAGTTGACTGGATACCTTCCAGTCTTTAGTTGTACGTGGGAAGACTGAAAGACGATGATAGTAACATTATTTTCGGACCCAAATTTCATTGTATTTTAAATTTCTGTTTTGATCTTTTGAAATTGTGTGTCATTAATAGTTGGACATTTGAAATGTTGTCAGAAATATTAGAGATCAACAAATTCAAATTTTTTAAATTGAAAAGTTAACCTACTTGCTGAGTTCACAATAGGACCTATTTATTTATTTAGGAAATTGCTGATGATACATCAAGATCAATTAGTGTTGCTTTTTTTCGCTTAGTTACGGAATAGCCAATCCATATGGTATGGAATAACTAATACTTGGTACGGATTAACCAATATTGTGGTACGGAATAGGCAAACCTGTGGTTCAGTGACCATGATGCTGTTATGACCATCCTTGTCTGCAACATCTCTGACAAAAATAAACCACATATATAGCCATTGTTTTCAATATTCTAAAAGACGCTATGGCACTATGTTTAAAGATACATTGGAGATTGCAAGAATGAAGTACTTCAATGTTCCTGAAAATTGCCGTGATATTGAAACCAATTGGCAACTAATTAAGAATTTTCTAATTCACATTTTTTCCAACAGTCCTTAGACAAAGAGTTATCCCAATTGAATGGAAATCGGCAAACATGTGTGCCTTATATTAAAAAAAGACTATAGACTGGTTTCCCTCACATGCATTTGTTGCAAGATACTGGAACCTAGGGTTAGGGTCTGTTCAAATTTAATGAGCCATTTTGAACAAAATAACATTCTAACTCACAGACAACATGCCTTCCGTAGATTTTACAGCTGTGAAACTCAACTAATTAATGTCATCAATGATTTGGTTTCGTCCATTAATAAACGGAAACAAGTGGACATTTTTATTCTCGACTTTGAAAAGGCTTTTGATACTGTTCCACATGAACATTTGAAATTTAAATTGCACAAATATGGAGTGCCAAAAAACATACTAAATTGGAGCGGCTCATTCTTAACAGGTTGCAAACAGTGCGTAGTAGTCAATGGTGTCAAATTAAACATTGCTGATGTTGTGTCTGAAGTACCTCAAGGAACTATTCTAGACCCATTAAGTGTTTTCAGTCCACATTTAGGACATTTCTTCAGAGATCAGGCTAAAACTCCCACCATTGTCAGACAGAAGGAAACAAAACTGCCTTATTTTGTTCTACAGAAACAAGCAAAGATATCATTAAACAGTCGGGGGTAATAAAAACATGCTGACATTTATGGCGGTTGTATGCATTATGTCAGGGAAGTGGAAGCCATTTTAGCCTGAGATGTTGATGCCTATTGGCTCCGTAGTGTGGAGCTGATGAATCCAATGGCTTTCTTTATGTCTCCTCCAGATGGTGGAGTTACTCTCGTCTGGGTCTGATGTTAAAACCTGGATGACTCTGAAACGCATGTCATTTCTGGAGTGGTGTTTTTCGGTGAAATGTCTTGATACTGGTGTGTCCGTTCTTTCACTCCTGTGTAGGTTGGTTATAGAACGGAGGTGTTCTTGTATGCATGTTTTGAATGTGCGTAGCGTCTCGCCCACATATTGTTTGTGGCAGATGTCACAGGTTATGAGATAAACGATGTTACTGGTTTGACAGTTGCCGATGATTTTGGCAGTGTAGGATAATTTTATATGGGTACTAGTGAAGAAGCGTCTTTTGTCCATGTGGTTGCAGATGTTGCAATCTTTCGTTGTACACGGAAAAGAAAAGAAAAAAACATGTGTGCTACCTGCCAGATAGAATATACCAGGAAAAGTTCCCTGACCAGACACAACATAGGCAAACATGGCGCTGTTCTCCCCCCCCCCCCCCCCAGACATGCGAGTCTTGCATAAAACCGTTCCTGAGATTGGAATATCTACATAAACATCTACGCCGCCGCCATGGCATGCAAGACTCCACCATCATCAGCCTTTTATCCAAAGCTATCATCATTGAAGGCGGCAAGTTAGTGAATCCAACGGAACCATTGATCAGACCCAGAAGGAAAGACATATACGATAAACACCGCCCTCCAGCAAAGCGCAAATGGTCAAGAGCAGGGCGGAACAGGAAACTACCCAGCAGCATCAGGGCAGTACTGGCCACATACCCGAAAGGATTCACCTTTCTGAAACAGATGGCAGGGCAATTAGCAGATTTAGACAATAAAACCGAGCTGAATAGTATACTATCCAACCTTTGTTTCATGCCAGAGAGCCTTACAACAGCACACCATGAAGTGCCAAATAATGGACCAGTAATATGGCAACCCACGGTCACTAGGATGCCTACACCTACACCCAACCGCTCAACAACACCTAGGGCTCAGCAAACACCACCAAGCAGGTCTTTAAAAAAATATCAGCAAAATTTTTTTGTCACTATTTGGCCGTAAATCCTCTACACAAAGCCCTGAAGACGAGGGCCCGAGTTGTAGTTACAAACAATCATCAGTAACAAGCATCCTGGGCTCTATTTCAGAGACAAACTCGGACGTGTCTTCCGAGATTCTACCTGACCCATTGGACCCAGATGGTGTAACCTGTATGGACCTGGCAAAGGCAGAAGCTCTCATCAAGTTAACGGTCACACATAAATTCAATCTAAATTGTTTGCAGTGTTTTCTGACTGTTCTAGCACAAAACAGCCACGTCCCTGATCCCATCTGGGACAGGTTTTTGGCGACAATGCGCCAGCAAAGCCACCACCTACCAGGACTATAACATGTGATATCTAATTATACATAATGTTCTTACCGTCTTTGCTTCATCCTCATGCTGTATCCACAGTCATTCTGTTCCGCTACTTACCTTCATACTAATCGTGATAAACAATATCAGGGACACACATCCCATATTTGATGCGCAAACGTGTTTTCTTTCATGACCCCCGCCCAAAACCCGGGCCCCACCACAACCAGGGGCCCCATAGGCAACAAAACTGTGCCTTTGATGAGTTCCACGATGGAACAAAATGCCACAAAGTCTGAATCATATATAACCGATGTGTGATGTGATTTTGCAATCAATATACACATAACTAGTACCCAAAAAATGTGTTGTTTACTGGCATTCCCAGACCTGCGGGCATAAAGAACCAAGAAAACTTAGGTCCACACGTCTCTATCTCAAAGAAAATAACTGAGAGCTATAGAACAATGTTCCTGCACCATAAAAAAATGATGCAAGAGGATTTTTTAAGCACACCACCCAAAAAAATGGTTGCACTGCCAAAAAAACATTAGCACCACCAAAAAATCAAAATCAAATTTTTAACATTGTTCTAGCACCGCCAAAGATTCTGCACCGCCAAAAAGCCGTGCACCGCCAATAAACTGCACCGCCAAACTGCCGAAAAGGCAACACTAGGCACCACCAAAAAAGGCCACACCGCCAATTTCTGGTACAATGGGCATACTAGCTCCCACTTCCGGTCCACCAGGGTGAGATAATAAAAGGAGCCGACTTGCAGAGCTCAGATCATTCAAACTTTTGGTCTCAACAAGAGAACAAGCGTCAGGCAACATAAAAATTTTCTCATCTTTTAGACTACGTCATTATTACGCCCATCATTAGACAGTCTACAGACTCCAATTCGGAAAACCAAAAGTGCACAACAACAACAGCCACTTCAACCAAATTTACGCAAGAACCAATATCTAAATTCAGCTCAATTCCCAGTACGATACGGGGTTGGAACAAACTATCACAGGTTCTTCTAAGCAGTTCAGAAAACTATGCAATTCCTACAAATAAATTTTTAGAATTAATCGGAGTGAAAAAACATATCTAGACCACCTAATTGATGAATGTACGACGAAAATAATGTCCTTTGGATGTTTCGCCAAAACTAATCAAGATCAAGTTTAAATTGGTCGGAGTAATCTTAAAAGATTGAAATAACGGCTATGATGGTGTTCATCGCACTATCACATATCCATATCCCCCTTATATATATATATATATATATATATGATCATGAAATGATTATAACTGAATGATTCCACCATCCAGACAATCATTTGGAAAGAAAAGTTAGTTCCATTGAATTCTGTAGGAATTTGTAGGGATGAAATGCTAAAATTTGCAGTGGACAAAATTATTAGCCCCGTAAAAGAAATATCACCTACTACGCACATACTATAGCAGAGTGTAAGTGCTAATGGTTGTCAAGACCAAGAACCACAATGATTTGTACACTGAAAAGCATAAGTGTGTATTTCAAGTGTCACTGATCTATAGCTCGCTGATTTCATCTAGCTTGCATGTTCATTTCTAGCATGCACTGACAAAGCGATAGGTGACCTGAATTAGCTATGACAAAATAAGCAGGCATGCTAAATTAACCCAAAGAGTTAGAATTGACACATGAATTATATTTTCTATACTGATTACTGGTGCTAAAACTGAAACGTTTGTGAAAATTTTGAGAACAATTACAATCAAATTTTACTGAATGAGCAATTTTGACATCTGAATAATCTGATTACCATTTGCGTGAACGATATTAGCAGGGTTAATGTTATTAGCCCCCTTAAGCACTGACATTTTATTGAGTCATTGCTGTTGTGGCTGTTGTGCAATAATGTGCTTTAACTTAGTTATGCTATAACCTTGTGAATTAAAGTTAAAACTGAGGTTTACCTTCTAATATACACACAGTATAACAGATTGAGTGAGGGTGTGAGCTGTCACATGTGAAGGCATCATGCCAAAATCAAAGGAAATTAGCTTAGACTTAAGGAAAAGAATTTGTTGATGCTCACAAAGCAGGAGAAGGATATACAAAGTTATCAAAGCGATTCTCTGTGTCAAGAACTGGAGTGAGAAGTATTATCGAGAAATTCAAAGAGCGCCACACCGTAGAAAACAAGAGTGGCAGAGGTAGGAAGCGTAAGATTTCAAAGACTCTTGAAAGAAAACTAGTGAGAGATGTATCGAAAGAACCTCGAACCACTGCCAAGACACTAGCGAATGAATTAGCCATGTCTGGAATTGAAGTCTCAAAGAAGACAGTGACTAGAGCCCTATACAGGAATGGACTGCAAGGTCGCAGGCCAAGAAAAACTCCACTTCTGCAGAAGAGACACCTCCAAGCCAGACAACGTGGAGAAAGATGACGCATACTGGAAGCGTGTCATTTGGTCGGATGAGACGAAAATAGAGCTCTTCGGCCATAGAGACTGGGAATCTCGTGAGGGTGGAAGGAATCATGAAGAAAGAAGAATATGAGAAAATCTTGAAAGAAAACCTCAAACAGTCAGCATTGCAGCTGGGTCTGGGCCGTCATTTTGTCTTCCAACATGATAACGACCCTAAGCATACATCACTTCTGGTGAAGAACTACCTCCAGAAGGGCAAAGTGAACGTTATTGACTGGCCTGCACAAAGCCCTGACTTAAATCCCATAGAAAATCTGTGGGGTGAACTGAAGACTAGGGTCCATGCCAGAAGACCATCAAATCTACAGGAGCTTGAGAGATTCGCCAAAGAAGAATGGGCTGGGATTCCTCAGGAGACATGCCTGAAACTTGTTGACAACTACACCAAACGATTGCAGGCTGTTATTCAGCAAAAAGGATATACAATTGACTATTAGCATCAGAGGGTCTAATAATTTTGGCCTAGGTATTTTTTAGTTTTGTGAAATATTTTGTTTCTGTATACAAAATAAAATAATATAAGCTTCCTAGATAAAACTAGTATGACTAGAAATGTTGTGTTAAAATTCCCTTGCTCTGTTAACCAGCACTGATGAAATACTTTAAAGAAATATATAAGTATTTCACCAGTGCTGGTTAACAGAGCAAGGAAATTTTAACACAACATTTCTGATATGTATATGATATACACAAGGTATGAAAGCTTCATCCGTGGGCACCATTGTCAGAAAGCTGATAGGTTGGTTTGCTTCAGAATCCAGTGACATCACGGTTCTGACAACAACTGTGTGTGTATATATATATATATAGATAGGGGATATGTGATAGTGTGAGGGATGGACGAAAATTCAAAGGCCTGTGATTCGACCATATCATTGCCGTACTCTCGATATCAACCACCAAATAATGTAGATGCCTATATGGAAAATATGTGTACCACAGTTGAAAAAATAACACAACAACATAATCTTGAACACTATTGTGTGGATAGGTGGTGATGTCAACCTCTCGGACATAAATTGGGAAACAGTCAGTCAGTGGAAACCATGAATAATCGATTCTTGGATGTGCTTCAAAACTGCTCCTTCGATCAAATGGTCACTTTTCTAACACAGAAAATCAACACGTGTGAGCTAGTATTCATCACAAATCGCCTATCGCTTTTAAACAAATATGTAGCCTTTGCAGGTATATGTGATCATGACATCGTTTATATTGACTCAAACATTACCCAAACATGCAGCAAGCCCGTGGAAAGAAAAAATCTATCTCTGGAAATGGTCCAGCATTGACGAGATGCAAAGTGCCTGTACAGCCCACCTGATCAATGGACCTTTCCAAGTTTATCAATCCATCATATGACATCATAGTCGACTAAGTAACGTGTGTGATGATGTCATAATCATGAGGTCATGAATGACTCGATATAGTCTGTCTTTAACGCTTAATAGTTTGACACGTACGAATGGTAAGTCTTTACCATTTAATAAACATTCTGTTTATTATTTTGAAACTAATTTGACTGGGCACCCGTGACAAATGCTTAATAGTATGTAAAAGTTGTACGAATTGTATGTATTTACTATTTAATAAACATGCTGTTGAATATTTTGAAACTAATTCCACTGGGGGCTGTTGCTGCCATAGGCAGCAATAGCACCCAGTCAAATTATTTTCAAAATAATTAACAGCTTACCTGTCTAGTTTTCTGGAAATTGATAGCCAGGGAGTTCCGGGATCGATCGGTCCAAACACGAGCGAGGTGTGGGTGGAGCTTTGATAAAGATGAGCTGGGCATAGCTAAAACTGGGAAAGGTCCATTCCTCAATAGTTCAGTACCATCTACGTAAAATGACATCAACATGTTTCAGATATCAATAGAGAGCTATTTACAACTTTCAAGCCGCAAAAAGCACAGATATATTCAAGCGAGGAGAACAAATCTGGAATCTGATTTCAAAAACTACCAGCAATTGAAGTAGCAAACTCGGTCTTCATGCAAACATGCATATAACTAATATATTACAACTATGATCAGCTCTGATTCAACCAGTAACCCAAAGCGATTCTAGAGAGCAAAAAATGTCAAAGCTTCTGAGGAATGACACCACTAAGAGCATCAAATGAGACTGTATTCTGACCCTTTAAACCTTTAACCTTTGAATTTATTCCAAAAAATTTTAATTTTCTCATAGAGAAATGGACATTTGTAGACCAAAAGAAGACACTGAAAATTTACCCCTGGAATGACTGACTCGGATATTGAGCCAGTCATTCCAGTTGTAAATTTTCAAAAATAGTCTTCTTTTGGTCTGCAAATGGGCATTTCTCAAGACCACTGCAGAAGCCGTTTTTGGCTGATATGAGTGTTATACAGTTAAACAAAGCTAATATTCTAAACCAGCAGTTCTCATCCGTTTTCAACAAGAGCGAAGATAGTGCCACAATCTCAAATAAAGGACCAAGTCCTTACTTGGCCAGGCCTGGGGTCCAATACATATTTGTATTTAAATATTTTGTGTATTTGTATTTTTGTCGTTTTACAAAACAATATATTTGTATTTGAAATACGATCAAATATCTGCATAATAAATATCATCAAGATATATACAGATTGAAAATGGTTAAGCATACTAGCTTCATACACTTCATATGTAATAGACCTTTCCAGTTTTACCTATGCCCCGCTCATCTCTGTCTAAGCTCTATCCACATCTCGTCCATGTTGGGATCGCTAAACTCCCTGACTATCAATCCAAGTTAGCGTTACAGGCCCTTGGGTCTCTTGTTGATAAGGGTATTGATAAGCCTTCGATATTTATTTTATGTTTGAGGTCAAGCTTCATAGTTTATTTCACAGTCGTAAAGTCGAGCTTCATGGTTGCATTGCAACCACATTTCTAGTCTAGATATGTCTGAAAATCTTCTCCGAAACCACCTGGCAGATTGATATAAAACTCGGGAAACTTTATCTTGGGCAAGATCTGAACCAAATTTGTTTCAAGAGAACCTGATAGGTCGATTTGCTTGGCAGCCATCTTGGATGACCTAGTTTTTGTTGCAATTTATAGGTGATGGCCTTTCTAGTTGAAATGCTTATGTTCCCAGTGAGTAATACAAGACTCTTCTTTCTGGTACAGCTTTCTTCCTTTGTCGAAAAAGTCAATAATATAACCAATTTATTTTAACGCTTTCAACAACAAATTCATCAAAAAGGAAATCCTTTATGATGTATAATACATTCTATTGAATATTTTGAAATTAATATGATTTGAAGTCATTGCTAGCTAAGCCAGCAATGCCGTCCAGTCATATTAATTTACAAATATTCAACAGCTTTCCTGTTTGTTTGCCCTGAGAATGAGATACAGGGAATTTATCAGTAATAGGGTTAATGATGTGTTTGTGTTGTTTTTAAGCCTCTGCGAAGAATCCGTATGCAGTAAAGATTGCTGAAGATTTACAAATAACAAACAGGTACGAATACCACAGTCTCTTATTGTAATTACTTAATAACAACATAGTCTATTGTATTTTATCTCTATGGGCACTGAAGCCTGACGCTTGTTCTCACTATGAATGCTTTGAACTTGAATTTTGAGCTCCTTTTATACCCCCACGGTTGGGACCAGGATGTGGGGTGGGCTATGACTAAATAAGGGCATTGCTGCTCATGGTTTTTAGCGGTGCAGCGGTCAGAATCATACAGGTACATGTTTGTACTAACATCTGACCAGGCTGACGCCAACTCCACACCATGGAGGAGACAAAAAGAGTGCCACTGGATCCACCAGCTGCACACAATGGAGCCAATTGGGATCAATCTAGCGGGATAAAGGCCACCCCCTACCTGTACGCTGGTCAGAATGCCAGACCACCGTCCAGTACGTCGTTATCATCCTCGTATTGTAATTAGCATAATCGGGAGTACAATATCATATGGTAAAACGTTTCCATTTTGTTTGTCTGTCTATAAAGCTTATTCTGTGGAATATTTTTAAATTAATTTGACTAGAAGTCATTGTTGCCTAAGGCAGCAATGACTTCCAGTCAAATTAATTTCAAAATTTTCAACCTTTTTCCTGTATGATTGTCTTGAAAATCAGATATGGGGAATTCATCTGTGAATGTGTTAATACATGTACGCCTGTTTATTTTGAAACTAATTTGATTGGGAGCCTATGGCAGCAACATGATCTAGTCAAAATAGTTTCAAAATATTCAACAGCTTACTGGTAAATGTACTTCACCCTTTTTCCCTCACAGACCAGAAATGACACAATCTTTCTGAAATAAGGGATATTCTCTTGAATATTTTGAAAGTAATTTGACTGGGAGCTGTTGCTGCCTATGGCTTTCCTGATGTGTCTTGAAATTGAAATGCTGGAATTTCAGGTGTTAAGTCGGGAGCAGTTTCATTCTAGAATCTAGAAAAGTAGGATGCACAGGCATATGCCTCCTAAAGTTTGAGAAAGGATCGAAAAATCCAAGGAATGGGGCCAACTGTATAGTCTGAAGTGTACAAATTAGCTGGATGTCGGAGTAATATAGCATATAAACGGTACAGTAACTCTTCAATGTCATATATTCGACCAGGGTTTACCATAAGGCTATATGCCCCCACCCCCCACCCAAAATGCCACTTGGGACCCCCAAAAGTAGGTGCAGTTGGCCCCTGAAAGGTTTGTATGATTAATAAATATTAAGTTTTATATGTTTTTCGACAAAAATACCGATAAAATCTAGAATGGTACCCCATAATTCATACCTATGGCACCTAATTTTAGCATGGATTAGAAAAAACCCAGAGTTTCAGTTTGGGATCACCAGATTTCAGATTGTGGTGTCCCTTGGTCCTCTAAAATTTAGATGCCATGAGAAACACTATTCTTCACCAAGTTTCCTATAAAAATCATCTGATTTTAAACAACAGTTGTTATTACACCACAAAAACATCCATTACCGTTCAATCACTACTTGCTAAATCAATTATCTGCATTTAGCTATCAGAATAAGATTTTTATGCTTGCATACACACCTCCGCATGCCTATTCCTATTAATATGGGCCCTCAACCAGGCTACTGGTTAAGTCCATCTCCAGCATTCTGACAGATATAGACTGGCACCAGTCTATGCTCACCCCATAGTGACGCCTGTCACTAAGCGCGCTTGCGCATGCACACTGTTGCCCAAATGGGAAACAGATTCACTTTTCAATTATTCTGCTTGCAGAACAACTGCTAAAATATTCTACAAGGGTTTTTTGTGCTTTGCGCTGTGTCAGTTACACTTAATGTCTTTCATATTACTAAGGAATATGCCTACTATGAAGTCAATCCTCCCTAAGTTACGTTTAGGAAGTATATTCATCGTTATATTGTATTTTATAACTACGTATGTATATATTGTTACCGGTTTTCATGAAAGATCGTTCTCGTTTCGTGGTAACTTAGTTACAATGCCTATATCATCATCATCATATTAATTCTCTAGCATTCAACCAAGAGCCCTTATCAGTTTACTTCTAGTGCATTATAAAGATTATCATTTATCCCTATGCAAGTTTGTTTTCTTGTCGGTAGGGATTTTGATTTCTAATTTGAACTTGCCCTCCTTTTTAGAAGTGCGTTTTATGTTTATAGTCTCCTTTTTACGATTTTCTAAGCGGTATGCTTCATTGTTACACTTTTTCGTTTTTAGGAGTCTGGTAAATCGTCAGATAAGGCGAAATGCACATCTGCTGAATGTGATCGCCTTCACTCAGCTGATTTTGGTGGGCATGTCTGTGTGAAATGTACTTCTTGCACCCCCACAATGATGTGTGGGATTTGTAAAGGGTAGCTAGTCTCGGTTTCAAAGGCATTTTTTAAGGAATTACAATCTAAACAACTGCTGCCCTCTGGTCGTCCTTCCCCTACCTCCATTGCTAGTAAGGCAAAAACTGTGTCTTTTGCGAAAACTAATGTATCTATACCAGTAGCAACGGAGGGGGTGAGCCTCTTCGGTGAATTCAGATGCCGTATTAGCGTGATTTGCGAGATTTGAGTCCTTCGCGTCTGTACTGACCAAATCACTGGATGAAAGGATATCTTCTGCCATTAAGGAGGCAAAGAAACAGGATGTTTCTTCCAGTTCTGATGATAGCCCGAGGGCTAGCGGGCGTTCCCGTAAATGGGGGAAACCAATCCCTCTAACCTCCATGCAGGTTACCAAGTCTCATAAGCAGAAGTCTAGAGCCACTAAGCTCTCGAAAGTGGGCACGTGTAGTTCACCGGGTCAAACCCACATTAGACTTGAGGGTGACGGGCATAACCCTCAAGCAGTGGTGGCAGAGGCAGAAGCCGACGTCCATAAGCCTGGTGCTTATGCTAATGCCAGTTTTTCAGTCATACCGGTCGTCAAGGTTCTTCGTAGATCGCCTATAGCTAAGAGTTTGATTTCTAGTCTTGCTAGTTCTTCCAGTTCCGTTGTGGTGGACTCGGATTCTCAGGACTCGGATTTACTTCCGTTTTCCGGTCCTTCCGTTCCGTCCGTTTCCGTTTTAACTTCCGGTTTAGCAAGACATCCGGGTCTTCAGGATCCGGTTCCGGGTCTTCAGGATCCGGTTCTTTCTTCTGTTGCGTCCGTTTCTGGTAGGACTTGCGGTTTTGTAAGAAATCCAGGTCTTCAAGATCCGGTTATTACTTCCGTTCCGACCATTTCCGGTATGACTTCCGTTTTTGTAGGACATCTGCGTCTTCAAGATCCGGTTCCTAGTTCCGTTTCCGGCTTCAGCAGCGCTTCCGGTCATACTGGATATCCGGGGTCTGAGGACTCATACTATTTTTCGACTTCCGGTAGACGTGCTTCCGTTTCCGGTTTGGATTCTTGTCTGTACACTTCCCTTTCCGGTTCTAGAGGTGTACTTCTGGGTCGTGCAGATCCGGATAGACTTCCGTCTTCCGCTTCCGGTTGGGAGGTAACTTCCGGGATAGCTAGAGATCATAATCGCTTAGTGTCATCTAGGTTTTTACCCGAGCATCATCTTACGCTGCCGTTTTCAGTTTCATCATTAGATTCTGAGAAATTTTCTGAGGGTAAGCGTAAGGTTTGTGATGATAGGAGTTTTGTAGATTCTGGTTCTGAAATATCTCAACGGGTGTTTTCTCAGGATTCTGTAGCTTCCAATTATGATTCTTTTCTTCCTTCTCTGGTAGTTGATGTTGATTTATCTTCCCCGTCTTCTTCTCCTTCCTTTCGTGACGCCATTTTGAACTCATCTTCTTGTAGGCCTTCTTCTTTCTCCTCCTCTTCTCACCCTCCAGGTTTTAATCCTATTTCTTCTCTTTCTGCTAAGGATTTCTCATCCAGTCATGTGTCTAACTCATCTGCTCTTTTCAATCTTCTCTTCCTCCTCCGATGTTCTCCCGTCTTCCTTCTCCTCTTTCCTCTCAGGGTCCGTTAGATCATTCTTCTTCATCTTCATCTTCTCATTAAATCTCTTCTCTTCCTCCTTCCTCCTCTTGTTCTTCTCCTTCTTTTGATCATCTTGATCCGATTGTTTCCATTGTTCTTTCCCCTGAGCTAGAATTTCAAATTGTTGATTCAGGTTTAGATTTTTCCTTGTTCTCTGTGGTTAGGGATTCTTCTTTAGATCGTTCTTTTGTTTCTGCACGTTTTTCTATTCTTTTGAGGTTTTCTGCCGGTTCTCTGGTTCTTCCTTTCTTGTTCTCTAGTCAGGATCAGGGTATGGATTCCTTTTCGTCTTCTCAAGTTTCTTCCTTTCCTGAGTCTGCTAGAAGGCACTCTTCTCCTGTTTCCTCTAGGGCAGGTGAATCTTTAGTTTCAGGTGACTCCTCTCTTCTCATCTCTTCTTCTTCTCCTCCTCTTCTTCCTTCTCTTCCGTCAGCTCCCAAGTCGGTCAGGGCCAGGGATCTGAAGAGGTTTTGTCCGGTTAGAGCCTCTTCGGAAGACTGGTCCATGGCTCACAGGTGGATCGCATCTACTCTTTCTCTTCCTCTTAAGGAGGAATTTGCTATGGATCCTCCTTTCGGATCCGCTCTCTTTACATTTCTTCCTCTTCTTCTCCTCAGGTGCTACCTATTGATAACTTAGTAGTTGATATGCTCGATTTCTTTGTTAATGATTCTGTCAATAATGACTTCTCTTGTTTCTAAATATGATTCTCCTATTCAAATTCCTAAGGAGGATTATTTGAAGGTTGCCTCCACTCAGTCTCTTTCTGGTTCCGCTTGGGATGTTCTTTCTTCTCAGTTAAAAGATTCTTCCAAGGTTGAGTTTTCCAATGATCTTTCTAGATGGGAGTCTGTTTGCAGATCTCGGCTTAAGTCATCTAATTTCCTTGGTCTTTTATCTGAGGCTGTTCTTAAGGCTGAAGAACGTGGTGATCAAGTTCCTTTGTCAGTTTTTTGTTCTTTGGCAGACTTGTCTCGTGGCTCCCTCAATTCAGTCTGTAAGTCCTTGGGTTTCATTACCTCTAAGTGTAGATCCAGGAAGCTCTCTGAGGTTAAGATTTCTAGTTCTTTGAAGAATAGTCTTGTTGTAGCACCTCCGTTTGGTCAAGATATTTTTGGGCAGTCGGCTCCTAGTCTAATTCATGCGGAATCTGAGCGCCTGAAGGCCTCTAGGGAGCTTCAGGCTCAGAGTTCTTTCGCTAATCTTTCCTTGAAAAGAAATGTTTCTTCTGTGAAGAGTCCGAATTCTTCTCCTAGAAGAAAGAGCCTCAAACCTGACCAGTTTGGGGCTTATCCCTCTAAGATTATTCATAATTCAAATCTTTCTTCGTCCAATCATCAGGATCGATCCACGGAGGAGGATCGTTTCGATTCTATTTCTTTGCATCGTTCCAGGTCTCAAGGGAGGCAGTCTCCTTCTTCTTGGGCGAGAGGGGGGTTCAGACCCCTCGCCATGCTGGTTCCAGGTCCAGAGGTCGTTCTTCCTTTAGAGGGTATCATGGAAAGAGAGTTTGAAGGTGTGGACTATTCCCGGGTAGGTCCAACATTCTCTCTTCCCTTCCTCATCCCTCTCCCTCTTCTTCTCCCTTCAGATCAGTCGGTCCAGTGCCTGTTACCCAACGTGCCAGTAGGAGGGCACCTTTCTCTGTTTTGGGAGAATTGGCAAGCCCTCATTCAGGACTCCTAGCTAGTGTCTCAGATATGTTGGGGTTATGCACCTTCATGGATCCGTCATCCTCCTCTTCTCTCTTTTCTCCCAGTTTGGACTCCGGTTCCCTCCAATCCGAAAAAATTGGTGGCCTTGGACGAGGAGTTGGAATCCATGATTGTAAAGAGGGCAATAGAAGAAGTTCCCCACTGGAGAGTAGACCCGGGATACTACTCGATCATCTTTTTAGTTTCCAAGAAAACAGGAGGCTGGCATCCCATCATAAATTTGAAAAAGCTAAATTTTATGATTCTCACCCCCAAGTTCAAAATGGAGACAATCTCCCAGATCATTTTCAGTTTGGATCAGGGAATGTGGATGTCTTCCATTGATCTAAAGGACGCCTATTTTCATGTTCTTATTCACCCTGCCTTCAGAAAGTTCCTGAGGTTTGCTTACAAGGATCGAGTTTGGAAGTTCCGCGCCATGCCCTTCGGCCTGACCACGGCTCCCTTCCTTTTTACCCGTGTAGTTTCAGCTGTGGCAGGAATTTTACACGGTCATTCTATCCATCTTCGCGTTTATATAGATGACTGGTTGGTAAAAGCAAGGTCATCCTCAATTCTCTCAGGAATTCTTCCAGAAGTTTGCAGTCTGGCATGCAACCTAGGGAGGATTTTAAATCTAAAGAAATCAAGCCTAGTTCCATCTCAAATCTTTACGCATCTAGGCGTTTCGTTCAACCTGGCCCGTGGTCTAGTCTTTCCCTCAGATCCAAGGATAGAGGCTTTATCAGTGGCAGTGGAAATCCTGTCTTCTTCTCCCATGGTAAGAGCAAGATTCTTTTTAAGAGTGATAGGTTTGATGGTCAGCGTAGAGAATGTAATTCCTTGGGCGGCGCTGATGAGAAGACCCTTCCAAATGTATTTAATGTTCCTTTGGAAGCAGTCAGTTCACTCTATTTACCATTAGATTCCCATCAGAGAACACTTGATCCCTCATCTAGATTTTTGGAGGGATCGTTCTCTGCTTCTAATGGGTGTTCCACTGGTAAAGTCCTCCCCGCCGGCGATTATCTTCACAGACGCTTCCCAGGAGGGATGGGGAGCAGTCTGGAACTACCTGTCAGATTCTGGCCGTTGGTCCCTGGAGGAGTCGACAGCCAATATCAACATTCTGGAGTTGTGGGCTCTCAAGAAGGCTCTCCTTTCATTGTCAGATCTTGTGATAGGTCTCAAAGTCTCAATTCGGTTGGCCAATTCGACAGTGGTGTCTTATATCAACAGGCAGGGAGGCACAAGGTCGTCTCTCCTTTGTCTAGAAGTGTGGAATCTTCTGTTGTGGTGCCGCAGGAAGCAGATTTTTCTAGTGTCCTCCCATGTCCCAGGCAGTCTGAATTTTCTGGCGGACCAACTGTCACGTCCCAGCAAGTTCGCCCACAGAGTGGCCATTAAAGAGGTCGGTTGTCAGAGTGCAGCAGCCTCCTTCTTTCATAACATTACTGTTGTAACTAAAAAAGCCGAAAACCATATACCAAGCACTTCCCACCATTTCCGTTAGGACTGTGCGTCTGTGAGAAATGGTGAGAGTCTTCTTTTGGTTTTTATTTATTTCTTTAAGTTTAAGTTTTCCTTATTTGTTAATCACGGTGTGATTGAGTTAAATGCACTATTATGTTATGTTATTAACATTTGGATAAGATTGGTTTGATTTTTATCCTTGTTTGTTGATTCTCAAATCTACCCCCACCTAATGTTTAAATGGGGCACTGACCAAATCTATGGGTTTAGCAAGTAGTGATTGAATGGTAATGGATGTTTTTGTGGTGTAATAACAATCCCCCACAGACCCCCCTTGTGGGTTGGTCTGTTGTTTTATTAACCACTATAAAAACATACTTACCGTTCAATCACTGACCCAGCCTCAGCCACCCCGCGTGGTAAGATTTGAGAATTGGCCTTTAATATTTAGCACTTAAATTTAGAAAAATGAATCTGTTTCCTATTTGGGCTCCAGTGCGCATGCGCAAGCGCACTTAGTGACAGACGTCACTATAGGGTGAGTATACACTGGTGCCAGTTAATATCTGTCCGTATGCTGGAGATGGAATTAACCAGTAGCCTGGTTGAGGGTCCATATTAATAGGAATAGGCATGGGGAGGTGTGTATGCAAGCATAAAAATCTTATTCTGATAGCTAAATGCAGATAATTGATTTAGCAAGTAGTGATTGAACGATAGGTATGTTTTTACAGTGGTTAATAAAACAACAGACCAACCCACAAGGGGTGGTCTGTGGGGGGTTTCTACTTGAACTTGTTAGTGAAAAAAATTATTGCTTTAAGTCAAATTAGTTCGAAAATATTCAGCAGAATATTTTTTACAAAAATGTTATAATAACTCTTCAATGTCTTATATTTATCACCAAGTTACCTGTGAAACTCAGCTGATTAACAACAATTTCAACTTGAACCAGTTGGTGCCAAGAATTATTGCTTCCAGTGAAATTAGTTAGAAAATATATTCCACAGAATAGGTCTTGCTGCGGAAATAGATATGTGTATACATGTAGATCTGGTATGTATGCACTATGTAGTGTTGTAAGCCTTTCGTATGTCAATGAGCTTTATGAATGACACATAGTGAGTGTGGTACATATTGGTCAACAACTCCATCCAGGAGCCTATATTATTAAAACAATTGATGGAGTCATTTCGGAGTTAAACCTAAAGTACATAGAGTTAGACTTGTGCGATTACACAATTAAATCGAAAATCACGATTATTTTTTAAATCGTGAATTTATGTGATTAAAAATTAAATAATTGAATAATCCTGAATAATTCTATTGCATAAAATATTTCGAAACCTACGTTTTAATTAAAGCAATCGATCACGATAATATACATTTTGCTCAGCCAATGCATGTCCATTTGCAATGATGTAGCAATTTTTATCTCCATATGTTTTGAAAGAAAATGGAGGTCATGCAGATATTGCAATCACCTCTGTCTGGCTGTCCATCCGGATGTCCCTGAATATGATTGTGGACTGTAAAATGACATTAACATAATTAGGCTCCACCCCCAGAGTGCTGACAGGATTGGTGGAATTCAACAAAATTTGGTATGGTAGTTACCCATATGATTGTGGATTGCAAGAAAATATTTACCTCATGCTCCACCCCAGGGGTGAGTGGGTAGGGTGGGAATGTGGGCAGAATGGTAAAGTTGGCTGAATTCAAGATGCACCCCACCCTCGTGGTGCTGAGCGTAAATGTCATGAGCGTGGTGAGGGTGGTAGTCCAGAATGTCAAAGTTGTCGAAAGCATGGGTTTTTGTGATGGCGTGCCATCGACTGCACATTCTGGTCTGTGCTGTTGTGGTTGGTTGCTGAGGGTACCATAGATTTTGCACTCCTGGAGAAAATGTTCTTTTGTTTCTGCTACCTTTAGACATATATTGCAGTAACCTTCAGTTTGTGGAGTTTGAATTTTATCCTATTCTCTCCATAACCTATTCAGGGCTGTTTATTTTTTTTGGTTCAGGTGCAAGTAGATCCTTCGTCGAACTTTGCTTGCATTTTCTTAGTTTAATGTTCTGCTTCAGTACATTAAAGTTGTTTGCTCGGTTCGTCTCGATCCAGCTCTAGCCAATATGTCAGCTCTTTTTTTTCGATCTATTCCAGTCAGGCCAGTGGGCCAGTATCCACTGTAGAATGACAGGATTTTTGCTGCACAGACCCTGTCCTGCCTCCAATAAGGGTTGATGGATTTACTTACCACTTGTAAGCGTGAAGACCTTCAAACACAGTCTCTGAGCGAAGTAAAGATTGTCGTGTTTTTCCCTGAAATTCCACCTGATGCAGGACTGATGTCTGTAGTGTAATTTCTGCAGTGTGTTCCAGTTGGAAATGTTGTGTACAGTACAGACCAGAAATAACTAAATGTTTACAAGATAAAATACAATGAACTAGTGAATATTATGAACATAATTAATTAAGATTGAAAGAGATTGCTGTCTTTTCTTTCAATTCAATTATGTTTAAAATATTCAGCAGAACGTTTCTTTCATCGTGTTCAAAATTGTACTTAGTCTAATTAACATGTATCTGACTATGTTTTTGTTTTGGAAACATGTTAGTTTATTTCTTAGCTGTCCTGTAATGCTTGTGTGTCAGAGCTACTATACCTGTTTTAATGGAGGATTCCAGTTTTAGCTTTGTCCCACCCATCGTTAGCTAAGCTCCACCCATGCTTTACCTTTGTTGGGATCAATCGATCGACCCATGTACTCCCTGAATCTCAATTTCCAAAAAATTATACAGGTAAGCTGTTGAATATTTTGAAACTAATTTGACTGGGTGCTGTTGCTGGCGCCCAGTCAATTTAGTTTCAAAATATTCAATAGAATGTTTATTAAATAATAAAGCTATACAATTCGTACAACATGACAGACTAAATCATGTCATTCATGACGTAATTGATTATGACATCAGCCTACACATGATGTTGTTGATTATGACATAATATGATTGATCTATAAACTGGATTCTTCCATTATAAGCCTTTATTTTCTTTTTCAGGAGCAAAAGAGTTTCCAGTATCAAGAACGGTGTTCTTGTCGGGTAAGTATTTACAATTGAGGCTTTAAGGCTCGCAACCCAGAAATTATAAATTCCTTGCCATACGATATATTAAGGAATATTTTGTTGAATATTTTGAAACTAATTTGATTGGTAACTGTGGCTGCCATAGGCAGTGCTGCGATAGGCAGCAACAGTTTTCAGTCAAATTAGTTTCAAAATATTCAACACTGTACCTAAATATAACTGTCTTGAAAGGTTAAAAGTTTGTCAAGAATCAGACAGATAAATGAATTTGAAATATGTCAGAGTATAAGTTAATATAAACTTCTTTCTTCTGCATTGAGAATAGCGGGTCTTTGGATGAATGGTGTTAACTATTTAACACTAAAACTATCCAAAATCTATACTGCAGGTTCCTTGAGAAATGCACATTTGCAGACCAAGAGAAGATTATTTTAGAAAATTTACAAAAATAATATTCTCTTGGTCTGCAAACAGATATTTTCTCAGGAAAAACTGAAATGTTCTTTGAACAAATTTGCTGGTTATTATAGGGTTAACAGGTCACTGATCAGTTTCTCGCACTACATGCATGAGCGCTCCCGTTCTCCAAAGCCAAGAGTGAAATGTAAAACAATGGATACTAAGCACAGAAGTTCTTGGTTTAGTTGGCTTCTACCGAGTCCCTAATCTAGGTTCCACTCATGACTGTTTCCACATCAGTCTATTTACAGTTAACTTCCCCAGTTTTTACACTGGTACCAATTTATACTCCTGGGTGGAGAGAGGAAATGATGAGTAAGAAGATTGCCAAGATGTTTCCAATCCAATGATGGTGAGATAGTGAACTACTGTGGCACAAACCAGGTTCACTGGTTAATGTAGTTCAGAGCACTGACCACTACACCAAGTGGCCTTCTCTGATAGTAAGCATCATTAGCTCACCTGGCCTGAAAGGCCAAGTGAGCTTATGTCGTGGCGACCGTCCGTCATGTGTCCATCCGTCGTCCGTCCATCCGTCAACTTTTCCTTTAAAACGACTTCTCAAGAACCACTGGGCCGATTTTAATTATATTTGGCAGGAAGCATCCCTAGGGCATAGAGAGTCAAGTTTGTTCAAGTGAAGCCGATCGGCCCAAATCCAAGATGGCCACCGGCCAAACTAGCCGATTTTTAGAAACACTTTAAAAAATCTCCGAAACCGCTGGAGGAATTGATTCAAAACTCATAACACATCATCTATTGCAATGGTAGACCCAAGTTTGTGACCTAGTTTTCGCGAACCGCTGAAGGGATAGATCTGAAATTTGGTAAATATGCTTAAGGACCAAGGTCCATTCAAGTTTGTTCAAGGGAAGTTCGTACGTTAAAAAACATGGCCGCCATCAACCAATCAAAATTTACCGTTTGTTGGCCATATTGGCTTTTTTGTATTTGATGTATTTTGATGGCGAAAATTGCTTTATATATGCTTATCAGTGTGGCGAGTTCAAATATTCCACTTTCGAGACTATCGGATAAACGGTTTGGCTGCCATCTTGGTTTGTTTTCCCGCCATAGGCTCCTATAGTAAAGCAATGGGCCCATAGTAAAGCAATGGGGAATTCTTTAAATGACTTCTTCTCAAGAAGCACTGGGCCAATTTCAGTTATATATTGGAGGAAGCATTCATAGGGCATAGAGATCTAAGTTTGTTCAAACGAAGCGGAGCGGTAAAAATCCAAGATGGCCGTCGGCCAACATGGCTGATTTTTAGAAACACTAAAAAATCTTCTGAAATCGCTGGAGGAATTGATTCAAACCTCATAACACATCATCTGTGGCAGCGGTAGACCCAAGTTTGTTGAAGGCAACCTGATTGGCCGATTTGCTTGGCAGCCATCTTGGATGACCTAGTTTTCACGAAAACGACTTCTCCCGAACCGCTGAAGGGATAGAGCTGAAATTTTGTAAATATTCTTAGGGACCAAGCGCCTTTCAAGTTTGTTCAAGGAAAGTTTGTTCATTAAAAAACATGGCCGCCATCGGGTAATCAAAATTCAGCGTTTCTTGGTCATATTGGCTTTTTTGTATTTGATGTATTTTGATGGCGAAAATTGCTTTATATATGCTTATCAGTGTGGCGAGTTCAAATATTCCACTTTCGAGACAATCGGATAAACGCTTTGGCTGCCATCTTGGTTTGTTTTCCCGCCGAAGGCTCCCATAGTGAAGCAATGGGTCCATAGTAAAGCAATGGGGAATTCTTTAAACGACTTCTTCTCAAGAACCACTGGGCCGATTTCAATTATATTTGGGAGGAAGCATTCATAGGGCATAGAGATCTAAGTTTGTTCAAATGAACCCGTTCGGCCAATTTGTCCGACGGCCATCTTGGATTTAGGCCGATTTTAGGAAACGTCTTTAAAAATCTCCGAAACGGCTTGGGGGATTGATGCAAACCTCATGAAATATGATTTATGGCAAGGGAACTTGATTGGTCAAATGGTTCGGTGGCCATCTTGGTTGACCTAGTTGTAGTGAAAATGACTTATTCTCCAGAGCGCTGAAGGGATCGGGCCAAAATTTGGCAGATATGATTAGGGCCTAAGGGCCATTAAAGTTTGTTCAAGAGAAGTTGATCCGTCAAAAAACATGGCTGCCGTGGGCCAATCAAAATATAGCATGTTTGGTGGCCATATGGATTTTTTTATTTGATGGATTTTGAGGCCGAAATAGTTTTTATATGTGTTTTTTAGTATACTGATCTCAAATTTGCAATTTTCGAAACTGTCGGATAAATGGTTTGCTGGCCATCTTGTTGATAAAGAGCATTCTAGTTGAAATGCCTATTGTCCAGGTGAGCGATACAGGCCCCTTGGGCCTCTTGTTGTTAGCTTGCATTACCAATGAGCATAAGAACCAATATCCTGGAGATAATTAATCCGTTTGATTTTCATAGCTATAGCTTTGCCAGATGTATTCGTTTAATATTAGCAATGAGTTTTAATGGAGGAATCCAGTTTTAGCCATGCCCCACCCATCTTTGGTTAAGCTCCACCCACATTTCACCTGTGTTAGGATCGATCGATCCATGAACTCCCTGACTATCAATTACCAGAAAACTATACAGGTAAGCTGTTGAATATTTTGAAACTAATTTTATTGCGTGTTGTTGCTGCCATACAGCGCCTAGTCAAATTAGTTCCAAAATATCCAACAGCCTGTTTATTAAATTGTAAAGACATACAATTTGTACAAAAATGCTTAATCCGTTATCAATTAAGCGTTCGTGATGGACTTAGCCATGTCATTCATGATGTAATTGATTATAATGTCATCCTACACGTCACGTATGGTAGTTGATTATGACGTTATATGATTGATGGATGAACTGGAATTCTCCACTGTATCTGATAGTTAGTTAGGAGCACTATCATATTGAGATCAATAGAGGCAGCTATTTCTAGCTACGCGTATGCCCATTCTTTGTTAAACTCCAACTTTTTACGTGTGTTGAAATTGATTTGAAAATTTGAAATGTGAATTCACAGAATCTAAATTTCAAGGTAACTAGTATACAGGTAAGCTATTGAATATTTTGAAAATATTTTTATTTGGGGCTGTTGCTGCCATGCAGCAACATATCCCAGTTAAATTAGTTTCAAAATATTCAACAGAATGTTTATTAAACTGTAAATTCAGCAAAGACATACAATTCATACACTTTTGTGACAGACTTACGATTTTCATGATGGAGCTGTAACAATCATTTTGATTGTGACATCAGCTAACATGTGACATTTTATTATGATGTGACCAGATACTTGAGCGACAGATCAGATACATCCATTTGGAAAATAAGTATCAGTATGTGAGTCTGATATGGAGGCTAAGTTCGGATACATTATTGATGTACTCCAATTAAAGGTATCATGTGGTTGGGTTACCTGTCTACGCATGTGCATATTTTTACTCTCGCTTGAAGCACGAATAATCGAGTAGAATTTGTACCACCTGATACCGTTATCCGGGTATACTTTCGGCATTCGGATATCCAATCAGGGTGATCAAGGTACCTCGATAACATGTCTGAACTTAGCCTTAGAAAATTGAAACTAGAAACTGGAAAATCTGAATTTGGTGGGGAAGGTGTGAGTTCATTTTAATCGTTATCTTTTTTCTTTGTAGATTCTCACCAGAAATTCTAGCAAATTTGCTCGTTGTTAAATCGACTCGACGCTACGGACAGAGATTTGACATCAAAATTGATGATGTCAGATTTGTTGGATTTCCGTTGATGCTTCAGTCCGCTGAGACAAAGCCAAGTTCAAGCAAAAAAGGCCCATCAATCTTATCTTTTAATGTCGTCTTCGTGTTAAAGGTATGAATTAACACAGATATACATGTACAGGTAGAACCAACAGTTAAAAAATAACTTAACATGTTTACAAAAAAAAAGTAATTTTTGTGCTGTACTGAAGGTTTTGTTACATGATTAGTCACCAAGTTGGCATTTCAATCAGTAATGAACCTTTCGACTTTATTCATCCAGCATATGACATCATAATCAACTATGTGACATGTAGAATGGCAGTATAATGAATGACGTCATTAATCCCGTAGATAAGTACGTCCTGAATGCATATTTGAAGACGGACTATGCGTTGTTGTATGAATTGTATGATAATATTATTATTTACTATTTAATACATATTCTGTTGAATATTTTGAAACTAATTTCAGTGGGCGCTGTTGCTGCTATAGGCAGCCACAGCACCCAGTCAAATTAGTTACAAAATATTCAACAGCTTACTTACCTGTATAGTCTTCAGGAAATTGATTGTTAGGGAATTCGGGGATCGATCAATCCCAACATGGCGAAGTGTGGTTGGAGCTTAGCTAGAGGTGGGCGAGGTATAGCTAAAACTGGAAAGGTCCGTTCCATATCAGTTTCAATACTTACTCAAGCGTGAGGAACAACGGATACTGTACAATGTATAAACTGATATACAGAATACACCTGGGGGAAAAGCCAGGTGCAAATATACAAAGTAGACGTACCGTAACTCAATTTTGAAACATGGTCATCTATGCAGCTAGGAGTCGTCATGATGACATTGAAATCACAAGATTAAAGGTCAAAGTCACTGTGACCTTGCTTCAAAGATGTGTTTTTGCAGTTTTAAGTTTTAAAAGCAAAACTTCTCAAAGTCTTGTATTTCAGGAGTGGTTGATCCTGTTGGAACTAATCTTGAATGCTTTGTTGGCTATAGTGTTAGGAATCAGTGTGATGACATTAAGATCAAAGGTCAAGGTCATTCACCACCGATGCTTTTCAGAAATGAGTATGACAGGCGAGACGAATTCCGCAGAATTCTTGTATGGCATATATATATTTCAAACTTTAATTGTTTTAACATAGCAGAACAGATGCAACACTCTAGGGTTTTTTGTGGGTTTTTTAAAACTAGCTTGACTGGAAGCTGTTGCTAGAAATAGTGCCAAATATTTTGTACAGCTTGTTACTGCTATTCCTGGTTCTGTAAGGAGGTACCTTATTTAGAGGCAATGTACGACAATAATAGTTTTTGAATATTTTGAAGTTAATTTGACTGGAAGCCGATGCTACGTGTATATATCTGAAAGAATTTACTTTTTCAGGGATTGGTCAGTAAAAGGGTTAATTAGATATTAACCCTTGAAATTCCAGTGAATTAATTCAAAAACAATTATAGGGGAAGGCTGTTGAATCTTCTGAAACTAATTTGACTTGAATCTCTTGCTGCCAAATGCACATAATATCAGTGAACGTTTGTCATAAATGTATTTTCTCTAATCTGTACATAACTAGAAAGGTTTATCATAACATATTATTATTATTATTATTATTATTATTATTATTATTATTATTATTAATCAGTATTTGTTTCTTACTCTCCTAACAGGCCTTGGTCCCGCAGACAATAGTATCGTCATATCAAGATTTAGCCAAACAGCTTGCTGTCGCGATACATCACGAGGAAAAACGATGTAAATACCTGTCCATTCAAACAAAGATGATGATGGCCATACATGATGAAGTCGCAGCTATGACTGAAGGTATGGCAAGATGAGCTAATATGCAATAATGTGCATAGTACTTGTTGCACATGGATCTCAAAGAGTTTTGAATTTCCAATGCAATCTTTTGCGCATAGATGTAATATGGTAGAGTCGCTGAGTAACTGTGTCCTGTCTACCCATATCTCCATCATTGTTCGTCATGGCCCTCATCTTCCCGCTCTACTCCCATATCGAGTACCATTCTTGCAGGCTTTCGATGTCTATGCTAAGTTCACAAAACTTGCTAAATATACATGAGCTGGTGGACAATCAACTTCTGCCAATGAAGTATCGTCCTATTGTATGAGCCTCTGATTGGTGGACTGAAAACCGCTTATTCTACATTGATTGGCTCTGTAATGTTACGTCACATAGCAGGAGATCAAAGGACTGTAACTATGGCCATGTACAGTTTGTACACCAGAGCTATGTGAGGGGGCATATCTTAGTACGAAAAGTAACGATGTATCTCCATGGGCCAGATCTTGAGAAATTTCAAACCTACAGTACAGTTCGTAATTAACACAGACAAGGGCGAAATATTTGCACGGCCATTTGTGGGAGCAATTTTGATAATCTAGCACTTAGTGAGTGGTCGTGCCCTGTAGGTGGGGCTTAGAATACACCTTCCATATCCTCTGCGTGTCGTAAGAGGCGACTAAAGGAGGTACGGGTGAGGTAACCCTGACAGAAACCTCGAGTGCTGAAGACGGAGGTTCCAGGCCGCACGGCGCACTCTAATAAACCATGGATCCACGCACTTAACGCTTATGATCATGTTGATAGTCACTTACAGGACTGGCGGTATGATCAGCGAACGAAAAGAAGAAGAAGAAGAAGTGAGTGGTTATCGGCTTCAGAGGAGAAGATTTATGAAGACGTTTCCTAAAATCGGCCAAAATCCAAGATGGTTGCCAGCCAAATTGGCCGATTTGGTTCATGTGAACAAACTTGAATCTCTATGCCATAAGAATTGTTCCTGCCGAATATAATTGAAATCGGCCCTGTGGTTCTCGAGAAGACATTTTAAATTTCCCATTCCTTAAGTATGGGAACTTTTGGCGGGAAAATGATGCAAGATGGCCGCCAAAACGTTTATCCGACAGTTTCGAAAATCGCAAATTTGGAATCTACATACCCAAAAACATGATTTATATAAAACCAATTTCAGCCTCAAACGCAGTCAAATAAAAATATCCAATATAGCCGCCATACACGCTAAATTTTGATTGGCCCACTGCAGCCATGTTTTTTAACGGATCAACTTCCCGTGGACAAACCTTAATGGCCCTTATTCCTAATCATATCTCCCAAATTTCGGCCTGATCCTGTCAGCGGTTCTGAAGAAGTCGTTTTCGCAAAAACTAAATCATTCAAAATGACCACCGAACCATTTGGTCAATCAAATTCACTTGAACAAACTTGGCTTAGCTCCTGCCCTGGATAATATTTTCTGAGTTTTGAATCGATTCCACAAGCGGTTTCAGAGAAGATTTTTAAAGACATTTCTAAAAAAAATCGGCCGAAATCCAAGATGGGCGATCGACTTGGTTTTAACAAACTTGGATCTCTGTACCCTAAGGATACTTCCTGCCAAATATAATTGAAATTGGCCCAGTGGTTCTTGAGAAGTTGTTTAAAGAAAAAGTTGACGGAAAGATGGACTATGAACAGTCACCATGGCATAAGCTCACTTAACAATTCTGGCCGTTTGAGCTAACAATGTTCGTCCACTGTTTGTTTGTGTATGTGTTTTAATCAGGTTTTGCGTTCTTACCCGCTAATGGTTCATGTTTTGTATGTGGTTCATTCTTATCCGGAGTATATATGAAATTGCCGCTCTTTTTAGAAAGAAAGCGGGGAGCGCACCTTACGTTTACGACAGGTTATGACCCTTACGACAGGTCATTAGTCTCCAATCGGTCGTGTTAGCCAATCAAATCGCTTCCTGGTGATGGCTTAGTACCATAGCCACTAAAAGTGTGCGTTCTTCTGGTGAAGAGCCGGTCTCCTTATCGTGCGTCTCTCCTTATCGTGCCCCACCCCCCAAATTCACTTGCGAATTCTGGCTATATCAATGAGTATCAGGATGGTAAGTATACTCTTGAAGTGAAATAAACAAAATCACGGATTTCTTTTTCTCAAGAGAGAGTTGATACTTACCATCCTGATACGAACCCAGCCTCTCCGCCCCACAGATCCCTGGTCTTACACTTAAAAGTTGCTGTTGTCAGCCAATTAATCTAGTCCGAGGACGTGAAATATCAATGAATATCAGGATGGTACATATCAACTCTCTCGTGAAAAAAAGAAATCTTTGATTTCATTTAGTAAGTATCACCTATCGTGAATCGTGAAAAAAGAAATCTGTGATTTTGTTTAATCAATTACATCATGAATGACTCGATTTAGTCGGTATTAAACACTTAATTTGTACACATTGTACAAACTGTATGTCTTTGCTAATAATAAATAGGCTGTTGAATATTTTGAACCCATTTTGACTGGGCGGCGCTGTTGCTGCCATAGAATATTTCAAAATATTCAACAGCTTACATGTGTAGTTTTCTAGAAATTAAGAAATTTAAAATTAAATCCTGTTTTTGGGTATGTAGATTCCAAATTTCTGATTTTCGAAACTGTCGGATAGATGGTTTGGCGGCCATCTTGCATCATTTTCCCGCCAAAAGTTCCCATACTTAAGGAATGGGAAATTTAAAATGTCTTCTCGAGAACCACAGGGCCGATTTCAGGGATCGATCAATCCCAACACAAGTGAGGTGTGGGTGGAGCTTAGCTAGAGATGGTCTATTTTAAGGAAATACATATTTGACTTTCAATGTGTTTTTATGTTTTTCAGATAGCAGTGAATCACCATTCAAGCTGATTTTGCAAAAAAGTGACTTGGCTATGAACCTTAAGACCATTCATGACAGGTATCTGTGTTGACTTTTGTTTACAAGTATATATATATATATATGTGCACACACAGTTGCACACATGCATGTGCCTGCAGGGCACGCACGCACACACACATGCGCACATATTCATACTCCATGCCACAGACATATTTTGAAACCAATTTGACTGCCACTCAAAATACATTCAAATATTCAACAGCTTACCTGTGTAGTTAGCTGACTTGAAATTTATATTCTAGGAATTCAGGTTTGTAAGCTTCAGCTCAATTTCAACGCGCGTACAAAGTAGGTAGAGCTTGGCTAGAAATTTGTGGAGCATAGCTAGAAATTTGTGGGGCATAGCTAGAAATTGGTATAGCTCTTCACAGATCTGTCATTGAGTTCAGAATGAATAAAATGTTTATGAGCGCAACATTGGCTGCTTATGTAGTGCTTTTATCCTTAGCAACATAAATGAATATTACAGTGATGGTTAAAATACTTAGTGATAACTTTAAAGGATAACTAACCTCATCTCATGATATCAATACAGATTTTAAGGTTTTTATCATGCAGTCAAAGAAAGATATTCAGGCTATAGTAGTTAAATGTTGCTACATTTGTACAGCTTATGATGACTGTCATGATTTACCTTTCAACCAATCAGAAAAAACCTAGCGTGTCTGCCTCGGTATATATACACACAGTCATGGAGGTGCCAACTATAGCTTGACAATGTGGTATAAAAGTAACCATACAAGTAAGCTGTTGAATATTTTGAAACTAATTTGACTGGATGTTGTTGCTGCCTTAGGCAACAACAACTTACAGTCAAATTAGTTTCAGTATATTCAACAAGATGATTATTACATAAAAAAGAATGTAATGCTTTGGCACTTACATGACATCACACACTATCACTAGAGGAGACAAAATGGTGGAGATCACTGTTCAAAATTTACTCAGTATTACAAAGCAGATAATTGTGATATAGATAAGGGAATGTGACAGAATATGAATGATATGGAATCTATAAACCATAATCTACCGGTGCAATACATCATTGGAGATGAGATTAGCATCCCTTTAATAAATAAATTTAAATTTATTAATTTTTTAGTTTGACTGACACGGGTATCGTACAGCTGTACATTAATAACTGGGTGCACGTGAACTTCTGTCTACCTCAGAAAATCTATGCCGCTATTGCGCCACGGGGGCTTAAACTCGAGGTATGCAGTGCAGCTCAGACATAAATTAACATATTTCCAACACTAAAACAGAAACATGTTAGTTAGTAAGAAATGTTCTGTTTAATATTTTGAACATAATTGGATTGGTAGATGGTGCTGCCTTCGGCAGCAATGTCTTCCAATCTAATTATGTTTAAAATATTAAACAGTGAAATTTGTTTTGTTTTGGAAACATTGTAAGTTATTTCATAGCTGCATTTTGAATTAACATATATTCAATGTTTGAAAAGCCTGCACAGGGACAGATTGATACGCCATATCTTTATGCCATGTACAGACTGTTTTTAAATGGATGTATCCAGTTTTAGCTATGCCCCGCCCATCTGTAGCTAAGGTCCACTCATGCTTTGACCGCTTTTTGATTGCTCGATCCCTGCACTCTCTCAATCTCAATTTCCAGAACACTATACATTCAGGTAAGCTGTTGAATATTTTGAAACTAATTTGACTGGCTGCTGTTGCTATGGCAGCAACAGTACCTAGTCAAATTAGTTTCCAAATATTCAACAGCATGTTTATTAAATAGTAAAGACATACAATTCATACAACAATGCTTAGTCCGTCATTCATTCAGAGTTCCTGACAGACTTAGCTACGTCATTTATGACGTAGCTGATTATGACATCATCATACACGTCACGTAGTTGATTATGATGTCATTTGATTGGGAAACTGGAATCCACTAACTTGCATAGTCTGCACCCATAAATTAGATCCAAATCGGCTTGCAAAACTTGTTTTCGTATATAAGCCGCTGTGAGATCGAGACTTTTGAACGAAAACCGGTACCAAAACAACCAATTATGTACAAAATATTCAACGGAACATTTCTTACATTGGGTTCAAAATTGTACTAGCTAACAGGAACTGAATTTCTTTTGAAAACATGTTAACTTATTTAGTATTGTACTGTACATCAGTGGAAATAGATATTCTTTGTCGTAAACATTTTTTATTGTAATGTAAATGTGTAAAAGTTGGATTTTGTTTCAATTTGTAGGCATTAACTAAATGTGTGTGTGCACGCATGCAGACTTGTTTTACTGGGAATATGTTGTCTGTTGAAGTAAATCTCAATTGTGTATTCTTGGCTTATCCTGCCTTGTTTGATCTTGTAGGCTGAAGATGTGCAGAAGTGCCTATCATCGCTCAGGTATGTGTTTTATTGCAGGGAATAATTGTCTTGACACGTTTTGAAAAATGCCTCCATCTGTCAATCTATCCATCTCTTACAAAGCCATTTGTTGGAATTCAACCAATCTTGTTATCATGTTAGTTACCCATATGATAGCGGATTGAGAGGTGATGTTTAGATTTGGCTCTGGCCCGGTGGGCAGCTGGACTTGTATGGGGACCAGAATGTCAAAGTTGGCAGAATTCAATCCAATTTGGTATGTGAGATCAATACGATTGGGGATTGCGAGCCAATGTTTACATTATGCTCCTCAGGGTGGGGTAAGGGCAGAGCACAACATTGGTGGAATTCAAGCAAATTTGTTATCTACGTTGCCCATATGATTGTCGACAACACCTATATTATTATTCTTCCCCCCCCCCCCATGGCGGTGAGGGAGTGTGGGAACATGGGGTAGGGGCCACTGCTGAACGTTTTAAGGTTGGTGAAGGTGTGGGGATTTTGGATGGCATGCCATTGATTGCGCATTCCGATCATGTTTCTTGCCCTGCAATCCAGGTATCTCCTCGCCCAATGGACCTTTCCTGTTTTATCTATGCCCCGCCCATCTCTATCTAAGCACCATCCATACTTCGCGGTGTTGGGATTGATCGATCCCTGAATACCCTAACTATCAATTTCCTGAAAACTATACAGGTAAGCTGTTGAATATTTTGTAACTAAGTTGACTGGGTCAGTCAAATTCGATTCAAAATATTCAACAGAATATTTATTAAATAGTAAAGACATACAATTCGTACAACAACGCATAGTCCGTCTTCAGATATGCATTCGTGACATAATTCATGACGTTATTCATTATGATGTCATTCTACACGTCGCTTAGTTGATTATAATTCCATAGGATGCATGGATAAAGTGGAAAGGTCTATTAGCGACAGAGAATAAAAGAATTATGCCTCATTCATCTGTCTGTGTGTCCAGTCTAGAATTGTTTCCAGAACATCATTACCTACCATGGGAGTTCTAGTCCCTGGTCTCTGTTCATGGTCACCTTGAGCTGTTTGATTCGTATGATCTTGTGAACCTTTTCGTTTACCCCAGCGTTCTTCTGTTGTTAGTATTTTGATGTTATCTATGCTAATTTGATGTAAATGTTCAGTGCAGTGTTCGTATATTGCAGATGAGGCTCTGGTCTGGTGTTCTTTGACCCTTGCCCTTAATGCTCTACTAGTCTCATTGGCGTAAGTGTCATCAGTTGTAGATGGGGGTTTTTCGAGCATGAGTGTTAAAATTTTGAAACACCCTATTTGGAGGTAGGGAATGGTGGGGAAGCATGTGATTGGCACTCCATTTTATTTTTCAGTTAACAGATTTTCTAACTTAGAAAACGTTATTCGTATAGCAACACAAATCATTTTAGCAAATCAGCTTAGGATTACTATGAAACCTGAGATTGAAAATTTCTAATCTTCTAAGCTTCTGTGTAAAACCATGTCTGTAGATGAAGAATCCAATTTTAGCTATGCCCCACCCATCTCTGCTTTGACCGTTTTGGGATCGATCGATCCATGCACTCTATGACACTCATTTTCCAGAAAACTATACATGTAAGCTGTCGAGTTGTTTTGCAACTAATTTAACTGTTATATTCTTGCATGTTTATTAAATAGTAATAATACAATTCGTACAACCTGATGGACTATTAAACATTTAAGACAGACTTAATCGAGTCATTCATGATGTAATTTATTATGACATCAGCCTATGCGTCACGTAGTCGATTATGACATCATATGATTGACTAAGAAACCGGATTCATGAGTTGTGTTTTGTTTTCAGACCATACCATTCCATGTTGTTGTTGGTCGATGAGAAGAAGCTCCTAGACTCGCTACCTATAGACTGTACACCCGCCCTGCCAAAACTGATCCATGAGAGTACCCCGTTAAAAAGCCTACAGAACATGGCATTGGATGCTGACCTCAGTCTGTCCCAGGTTAGAAACGGAACTCTTTGTATTGCATAGGCCATCTTTGATGCCATTGGATAGCATCATTGGACCATTCCAGTTTATCCATCCATCATATGATGTCATAATCAATTACAGCATGAATGACTCGATTTAGTCCGTCTTAAACTCTTAATAGTCCAACATGTACAAATTGTATGTCATTACTATTTAATAAACATGCAAACAGCACCCAGTAAAATTAGTTTCAAAATATTCAACAGCATACATATATAGATTTCTGGAAATTGATAGTCAGGGAGTTCATAGATTGATCGATCCCAACCAGAGCTCCAGATAAGGCACGAACAAGCGTACTGTATGCATAGAAATCATCCATGTATGCAAACATTCAAATATTCATTCGTACCATGTATGCCTTATGTAAATACAGTACGCATCAGTGTATTAAACTGCCCGTACCGGCCTGTTGTCATTATCAAATGTAGCCTACTCAATTACACGAAGGGGAATCAACACACTAGTCACATACTGTGACATACAATGATATAAACACTGGTAAAAGCCATGTCTATACTGCTATCACTAAACGGTATGATCTCCCATCTCTGCAAGAGGGTATTCTTTTCTTTATTACAAGACCTTTCCATTACATATGTGCACCTACTGGTGTGTCAATGAAAAAAATTCAATTGACATTATTTTCGTACATATTGCCAAATGAGCTAAAATATCACCGGAACATAGTTGTTCAAGACATAATTCAGTTGGAAATAGGATAACAGACATAACATTACAGTAGCTGTCATAACCTCATAACCGTGATAAGTTCGACCCAGACCATAATCGGACCCAGACCATAATCGACTGCAACAATATAATCTGAGTTTGTCTTTCACAAACTCTGAATCTCCAGGAAGGAATATTTTATATGGCATTTGAAATTAAGGATAGCATATGAGTGGAGATGGAAGATTTTTCAATTGTCAATATTTCATTAGATACAGCAAAATATACAGAAATATTTGTAAAAATGTGTTCTTTCACACTAATTTTAATTGGAGAGGTAATTATAGCAATAACTTTTAATATGAAATTTACAACAATTTCCGTAGGTAGGCTAAAGCATTAATCTGCCAATAACAACAGCAAGTTCTCTTCACCTGATTTAGTTTACCAGCAAATATTAAAAGATCTGCTCTCTTATTACAGTAAACAATATATTAGCACTTCTAACCTGGGATTATATTTTTAGCAAGACACTTGCCAAGATTAAATGAACAATATTCTAATTGCAATAACCTGTCTTGTCAGCGTTTCTATACCTTAGTCCCATCTTAATCAAATAGGGAGCAAAAAAACAGAATTTCCCTTCTAAATAAAGAAATACTCTGACGATGCGAAGTTAAACACTTCCTTCTATTTTATATATGTCAATGATACATGTATGTTATAGTTGAAGCTATGCTAATTATTTTGGAAATGGTTTGACTATGACTTCTGTAAGTGATTAATTGCTGTCTGTAATTTATTTCAGTCAAACTAGCTTCTATATTTACCTCCTTTAAAACAAATTTTATAATTCAGAATGACAAGTATTATTATAGCAATAATATTTATTCATTTGCTAGTATGCCGCAGAGATAGTCTTTAGAATGCTAGTGCATGTCTCTAGGCTAATTGTATCCCCACCATAATGCAGCTAGATTTAAAATAAACAAACTTTTGATAAAAAAATATATTTGCATTCAGAATTAAAATCTAGGTGGCATGATTGACTAATTAGTTGATCAATAGCAATGAGTCCCACACACCCTGCCCCAACCATGACATGTAACTGTAAATAATGGTTAATTTTGAAAGTTTGCTGGTCTTAGGAAATAACATGGAGGATGGGTGGGTGGTGGGGTGGGGGTGAGTAGTTTATCCCTTTAATGCTAAAGCCGGCCAAAAACAGCTTCTGCAGTGGTCTTGGGAAATGTCCATTTACAGACCAAGAGAAGACTATTTTTGAAAATTTATCACTGGAATGACTGGCTCGATACTCAAGTCAGTCATTCCAGTGATAAATTTAAAAAAAAAATTTTCTCTTGGTTTGAAACTTGACATTTTCTCTGAGAAAGAGAAATTTTCTTGAACACATTTGAGTGTTAAAGGATGACACGGGTCAAAAGAGAAAAAGGACTGATTGCAGCTGTAGGATATTTCTACTAGTACTACAGACACAGAATACAGTAATCATTCATACGCATGATGATCTGATGGTACAATTACAATGCACTGATTGTTGCACCGTCATATGGTAAGGATAACGTAGAACACAACACTATTTATTATATTGTTTGGGGGGTGGGGGTGGGAGGAGGTTAATTGTTCAGTATTCAGTAACAGTAAGTCTTGTACTCCTCATGAATTTTTCCGTACATGTCAGTTGAAAAATTAAGGAGTACCGTACTCCCAATTGAAGAAAGTTATCTGGAGCACTAATCCCAATACGGGAGAGGTGTGGTTGGAGCTTAGCTAGATATGGGCTAAAACTTGTTGCCTAGCAGCGATGACCTAGTATGTAACTTTCTTGTTATTAACAAAATGCCGTGAAATGTACAAATACTGATGAAATATGATGATAAATTTCAATAAAACACTCAAAATTTTAACTCTTTAATGACTAAATTTGGTCAAGAAAATAAAATATCTACTTATTAAATGTCCATTTGCAGGCCAAGAGAATACTATTTTTGAACATTTACCACTGAAATGACTGGCTTGGTTAGCGAGCCAGTCATTCTAGTGGTAAATGTTCAAAAATAGTATTCTCTTGGCCTGCAAATGGACATTTAATAAGTAGATATTTTATTTTCTCGACCAAATTTAGTCGATAAAGAGTTAAAATTTTGAGTGTTTATTGAAATTTATCATCATATTTCATCAGTATTTGTACATTTCACGGCATTTTGTTAATAACAAGAAAGTTACATACTAGGTCATCGCTGCTAGGCAAAAAGTTTTAGCCCATATCTAGCTTACATTTAATTGGCAGATATTTAAATTTTCTTGACCAAATTTTACTATTAAAGGGTTAAGATGTTTCCAAAACAAAATAAATCATACGGTTGAATATTTTGAACATAATTGGACTAGAAGACAATGCTGCCTAAGTCAGCAATACCATCCAATCCAATTACATTCAAAATATTCAGCAAAACATTTCTTATATCGTATTTAAAACATTGTACTAACTAACATGTTTCTGACTTTGTTTTGGAAATATTTTGCGGTTTTTTTCTGAGTTATACTATATGTGACGAGCTCTGTCTATTTCAGGTATTTCAGTTAGTGCGTCACTTGGTGTACTGGGCTAAAGCCACGGTCATCTATCCATTGTGTGAAAGTAACGTCTATGTGGTCTCGCCTCATGCATACACTTATGTGTAAGAACGGATTAGAGATATATACTTTATGCGCTAGCAATTGTGTAATGGCACGCAGGGCTTTAGAGGACCCCATATCTGTGACTTTAAAGGTCATGCCCAAATGAAATCTGTCCAGATTAGTAAACACAAAATAAATTCCCTGAACAGTAATTAACTGATTTACGGTCAATTAAATACTCAAAGATGGATTCTGTGACATTTTATAGCAATTCAGAGATCTTGTGGGGCTATTAAAAGTAAAATGCCTCCAAATCCATATCTCCGATTTCAAACAATTCTGATTTCTAGGGACATTGATGGATTCTGGGCCTGATCTGAGCCCAAATAATGTAAATCTAAAGCCCCGGCAGGTTATGGTTTCAGTTTGCCTGAATGACTACAAACTGTGCTATTCTGTCTGAAGATATTTATCACATGCACACATGCACGCACGCACACCCCGCTGCGGAATAGTTTTTGCACTACTTTTTATGGATTTTGATTTTCATTCAACAAATTAACTTCTTAAAGTACGTTAATGCTATTTACTGGGTAAGTTGGTCATGGGTCTAAGGAAAGGCCTATTATTTTGCGGTCAGCTTATGTTATTTCGTCTGCCAGTATGTTTTCTATTTAGGCTGTTGAAAATATTTTGAAACTGGCAGCTGTTACTGCCTTCAAATCAGTTTCAAAATACTCAAGGATATAAGTATTAAGTCATAAAGAATTTGTTGTATTTGAGCCTATGTAACGTCACAGACTTAACCCTTTAACCCTCAAATTTGTTCAAGAAAATTTCAATTTTTATCATAGAAATTCTCCATTTGCAGACTAAGAGAATACTATTTTTGAAAATTTACCACTGTAATGACTGGCTAGGTTAACTTCTTTTTGTCAGCAAATGCACATTTCTCAAGTCCACTGCAGAAGCCATGTGTGGCCAGCTTGAGTGTTAATGGCTTAAGAAATGTGTCTAAATTAAAGTAATTTTACATATAACTATCTATCTGTATAATACATTTTTCGAGATGAGGTATAAGGTATCCCTTTAAATTTAACCCTTTAACTCTTTAGCAGTCATGTCAGCCAAAAACAGCTTCTGCAGTCGTCTTTAGAAATGTCCATTTGCAGACCAAGAGAAGACTATTTTTTTAATTTATCACTGGAATAACCGGCTCGATAACCAAGCCAGTCATTCCAGTGGTAAGTTTCAAAATTAGTCTTCTGTTGATTTGCAAATGGACATTTTCTATGTTCAAGGGTTAACATACCAGTGTCTCAGTTTCTATGCAGGAAAGCTGTTGAATATCTGAAACTAATTTGATTGTAACCTGTTCCTGTCAACAGCTCCCATTCAAATTAATTTTAAGCTATTCAACTGTGTATTTCATACATTATAAAGGAATCGTTGTTTGTGGTTTGTAAGGGTTAAAATGATGCAATTTGTGTGTTCAAAGGGTTAAACGTATTTTCTACCTGCTATTGTGTTGATTACATAAAAGATCTAATCTTTAATGCATTTTCTAAATCTATTTAGGAACTCGTCGCTGGTGGAGCAATTTGTGGAGGCTTTTCCCGGCATGTCATTGCCAGTGATTCTGTCAGAGTTCAGTCTTCCATCACCACTAAGTCAACACAGAGATGTGCTCGGCCTTCCACAACAGCAGGTGAGGTCAGTCCTCCTCTAATTAATTAATCAGCACAGGTGTGTGCTGTGCCTTTAATAACCACAGGTGAGTTCAATCTTCCATCAACACTGAGTCAACATAGAGATATACTGTGCCTTGAAGAACAAGTAAATTTATTTGTCATTTGACTTAACATAGAGATGTGCTGGGCCTTCCACAACAACACGTAAGTTCAGTCTTCCAATGGACATTTCCAGTTATCCATCCATCATATGACGTCAATCAAGTACGCGACGTATAGGATGATGTCATAATCAATGACTGACGTAGATAAGTATGTGAAGATGGACTAAGCATTGTTGTGCGAATTGTATGTCTTTACAATTTAATAAATATTCTGTTAAATGTTTTGAAACTAATTTGACTGGCAGCAATACCACGCAGTCAAATTAGTTTCAAAATATTTACCATCTTACCTATATAGTTTTCTGGAAATTGATAGTCGCTGCAATCGGGGATCGATTGATCCCAACATAAACGAGGTGGAGCTTAACTAGGGATGGGCGGGGGAATAGCTAAACCAGGAAAGGTTGCCTCTGAGTCAGTCAGCTCTTGCGTCCACAACTGGTAAAAACATACATCTTCATCTGAGTCATCACAGGGATTTGCTGGGGCTTCTGCAACTACAGGTGAGAAATTATGAGTGCATCTTCCTGTGGTTCAGCATAGAGACATGCTTTACCTTCCATAATAACAAATGAATAGTCTCTTTTCACTTCTTACTTCAAGTATGCACAGAAGTGTGATCAGCTCACAGCAACATGTGAGAACAAGTCACATGAATGAGGACGGTAATGGAGCAATCCAGTTATAGCTATGCCCCGTCCATCTCTAGCTAAGTTAAGATCGATCGATCCCTGCACTCTGAATCTCAATTTTCTCAGTTTTCAGAAAACTATACACGGAAACTGTTGAATATTTTGAAACGACGCCCAGTCAAATTAGTTTCAAAATATTCACCGGAAATGTTTATTAAATAGGAAAGACATACAATTTGTACAACTGGATGGGCTATTAAGTGGTTGTGACAGCTTTAATTATGTCATTCATGACATGGTTAATTATGAAGTGAGCCTACATGTGATGTAATGGATCATGACATCATATGATTCCTCCATTGGGCAATATTTTCCTGATAGATTATAGCAGCAATAAAAGGATACATTTCTAACTAAACCCTGCCCATTTATAGCTACGCTCCACCCACTTTGCTAAAGGCATGTTTGAAGCGATTTTAAGACTTTGGTCCCTGAACTCCCAGCATCTCTATTTCAAGGTAATAATACAGGTAAGCTGTTGAATTTTTTAAATTAATTTGACTGTGGGCTGTGGACATACAATTTGTACAACTGGATGGGCTATTAAGTGGTTGTGACAGCTTTAATTATGTCATTCATGACATGGTTAATTATGACATGAGCCTACATGTGATGTAATGGATCATGACATCATATGATTCCTCTGCTCGTAGCAACAGCTTGCAGTTAAATTATTTTCAAGATATTTAACAGCATGTTTGTTAAATTGTATGTTTATCAAAGACACACAATTCAAACGTGATCAGTGTTTCTCATTGCATCTAAATTTTGGAAGTCCCAGGGACACCCTCGCCCTGAAATCTGGCATCCCAAGCTGAAATATGGGGGTTCCAAACTGCAATCTGGAGTTCTCATGCATTTTGAGGCTACATACCCTCAATAGGACCCTTATGAGAATCCCTGCTCGTGATGAACCTTTTCCAAATTCATAACAATCCTATGTCATTTAATTGTGATGTCAGCTGAAACGTGACACTTTGATTATGACATCAAATACCTGAATGACAGATAGAACCCCTCGATATCATGTTATTCACTTTCAGACTCATTTCTTTATCGACATCTCAATAAGTTAAGGCTTGTGAATGTTGACCTGTGACCCCCCCCCCCCACCCACCCACCCATTTTGTATCCTCTTCAGTGATGATGATGGTGTCTGCCCGCTGCGTGAGTAAGCGTACAACTTTTGTGGTCGAGGTTGTGGTTGGAGTTGAAATTTAGGTACTGATCTGTCATCATCAGAACTGATGGATGTTAGATGTCGCAAAGAAGAGAGCTACAGTTAGATCAGAGGCCACCACCAACAGGCAGAAACATCATGACAGGCATCACATAGAGGGATATGTGAGCGCCTCCAAAGAGCATTCAAATCACATGGAGTTGACATGTTCCACCAGCCTGTGAACTTCTTACAATCACGACTGATGCTTGTCAAAGATAAGACTCAAAACGAAAGGATGTGTGAAGTTGTCTGCACGTTTGACAATTGTGAAGACACCTACGCTCCATCATTAAAATCGAAAAGCCTGTCAAGTGTACGAATCATATGTCTTTGATGGATTTACAGTTAAATAAACATTCTGTTGAATATTATGAAACTAATTTTACTAGGAGCTGGTGCTTCCTATGGCAGCAACAGCTCCTAGTCAAATTATTTTCAAAATATTCAACAGCTTTCCTGTATACAGAAGTTTTCTTGAAATTGGGATTCCGGTAATTCAGGGTTCATATTATAGATTGATTCCAACATATGTACAATGTGGGCAGAGCTTAGTTATAAATGGGTAGGGCATAGCTAGAAATGGGTGGGCCATAGCTAGAAATGGATCCCTCTATAGGCTTGTTAAGTGATGACACCTCCTGATTGACCTTGATTCGTAAATGAAAGAAACCCCAATGTTGTTAGTCATCAACAAATAATGAAGTAATAAACACTCAATCATGACAAATTAAAAGCAGCCTACACACATCTGGGCTCTTGATGCACGAGCATGACGTCAGACTTAACAAGCCTATAGTTAATATATAAGATGAGGTCACTATTATCTTTGTAAAACTGTTGCTATTTGGTTCTGTAGGCGCAGAAAGTTCAAATGGTGATTTGGATGTTGCAGAGGCAGTTACTAATGCAACTACATACATATGTTTCTCTCGTGCCAAACACAGACGCCGATCCGACTGCACACAGGGCTGACTACTTCCCTTTTAATGCACAGAGAATCGTGATGTCAAGTTCACTCGAGGAGTCTGGCAGTTTGAAGCGAATACCCAGCTCTTCTGATATCGGCTCAGGTGTGTTGTGTGGAGGTTGTAGTACTATTACCTCTCTCTGAATTTAATATTTGCTCTAAATTCAAATTTAAAAGTTATCTAATTTATTTGTATAGCATGTATGGCATAAAAGAAATTTTTATTTTTTTCTGTCTAATGATAAACAAGTGCCTATGTAAAAACATAAAGAGTTTGACAGACAGAGACAGACAGACAGGCAGGCAGGCTTGATGTCAGCTTTATGCTGTGAACTATTTTATTTAATCCTTTTAATGGTCAAAGCCATCCAGTCGCCTTTCTATTGCTCTTGAGAAAATTTATTTGCCTGTCAAGCGATATTTTTTGTATTTTACCACTGAAATGACTGGAATAAAATAGTGACACAAATGATGATATTTTGTAGTGAACAGTGATGAGAGCCCTGTACAACCAATCTCTGCCGGTAATATGTCGCAGTCATTGTCACTCGAGACGACGAGCGAGAGCATGCTGCTTGGTGAAGACTGGCGCATGCACGAAGCACAGTTAACGAAAGCGGAAAGGGAGAGCATTCTCCGTATCCCCGCAGCAAAGAAGCAGGACGATCTGAAACTTTTTATCAGGTGATAAAACAGAACAGGGTCATTGACATTTAATTACTATTCCCACAACTTGAGAATGTAGGGGGTGGGTGGGTAATGTTTAGAGGTCTGTAAATTTTGGTTTTCATTCAATAACTTAGCTCATGAGTATGTTAATTAAACCATATGCATGGGTAGGTCATTGTAGGTGTTCAACATATTCTTTCTTCTGTGCAGACTGCCGGCCGTGTGTGCGGCGTGCCTGCGTGTGCTGTAAGCAGAAATCACATTGGATCAAGTGATTTTATATTATCTAATTTCCATTCATAATTCGCAGAAACAGGGATTCAGTAGTATTAAACATGAAAAGCTTCGAATGCCTTGAAACCATTTTGCAAGTTTTTGCTATATAAGCCAGCAACAACTTTTGCATAGCTTATTTTAAACAATGGAGGAATCCAGTTTTAGCTGTGCCCCGCCTATCTAGCTATGCGCCACCCACACTATGCCTGTGATGGGATCGATCGATCCCTGAACTCCCTGATGATAAATTTTTAGAAAACTATACAGGTAAGCTGTCAAATTAGTTTTAAAATATTCAGCAGCATGTTTATTAAATAGTAAAGACATACAATTTGTAAAACACTTTAGTCCATCACCTATTATGCGTTCGTGATGAACTTAATTACATCATTCATGACGTCATTGATTATGACATCATTGTCATCTGATGGATAGGTAAACTGGAATGGTCAATTATTTTGTATCTTTGATATATGGAATGAACTATGCTATCATTCCTTTTTCATACCAGCCATTACACTTGCAGACAAAATTAACACTTTCAACGTTACAGACAAAATATTTGGTGTCATATTTTTAATAGTTAAATGTTAATACATTTCTCCAGTCTATGAGAGCCACCATGAATTTTTAGTTAATAATAAAAACATGTTTCCTTACTTCCATTATACCATCTAGGCTCAAAGTAGTTTGGCTGAGACGCAAGGATATACTCTATGCCCTATAGATAACTCGTTAAATACTTTGAAATTAATTAAAACGTTGGCAGGATCAGATTCCAGTCAAAATAACTTTCAAAATGTTTAACAAGATATTTATTACTTCATAAAGAATTTGTTGTATTTGTGCCTACCTGACATCACATAATATCGCTTTAAAGAGACAAAATTGTGGTGCCCACAAGCCAACGCAAATTAGTGTTATGAAGTCTGAGATAATATAATATGTATGAAAGTGAATGATATGGAATCTCTACGCTGTTATCTATCAATATTGTACAATATTTGAGATAAGTTGAGTATCCCTTTAATTAAGAAATTTGTGAGTTGATGTCTGGTTATTTAATGCTGATTATATTAGCTATTTAACCCTTTAATGGTCAAGCTGGCCAAAACCAGCCTCTGCCATGGTCCTAAGGTATGCCCATTTGCAGGCCAAGAGAAGACTATTTTTGAAAATTTACCAAGGAAATGACTGGCTCAGTGATAAATTTCCAAAAATAGTCCTCTCTTTGCCTGCAAATGGACATTCAATAAGCAAATATTTAGATTTATTTGACCAGTAACGGATTAATGTTCAAGAAACAGCTTCTGCAGTGATCTTTTGAAATGTACATTTGCAGCCCAAAAGAAAGCTTTTTTTGCAAAATTTACAACTGGAATGACTGGCTCGGAAAGTTACCGAGCCAGTCATTCCAGTTGTAAATTTTGAAAAATGGTCCTTTGGCCTGTAAATAGACATTCAGTAAGCAACAATTGTGATTTTCTTACCTAATCTTAACCATTACCCCTTTAACCCTCAAATTTGTTCAAGAAAATTTCAATTTTCTCATTAAAAATGTCCACTTGCAGACCGACTATTTTTGAAATTTTACCAGTGGAATGACTAGCTGACTGGCTTGATAACCAAGCCAGTCATTCCAGTGGTAAATCTTCAAAAATAGTCTTCTTTTGGTCTACAAATAGACATTTCTCAAGACCACTGCAGAAGCCATTTTTGGCTGATATGAGTGTTAAATGGTTAGAGGATAAATTTTCCTGATTTTTTACATTTTCCAGATTATGTCCATATTTCACTGGTCGCCATCATCTAGAGGAGATTATGTACTACGAGAATGTATGTCGCTCAAAGCTTCTGATGCTCATTGACCAGTTCCGGGACACTCTCATCACATGTACACATCAGGATCCCGCTACAGCATTCTACCTCAAGACGTGATATAGAATTCTAGCATTCATTCATCAAGTGCCTCAGATAGGCTTGTGCGATTATTGCTTTGAGTGATGACTGATCACGATCGATTATTAAAAAATAATCGTGATTGCTCGATTAATTAGCTTGGATACAAATTACCAAGACTAACAAAAAAAAAATTGCAATGGTGTTTAGAAAAGTCCATTTCATGGTCGATCACATTAAAAAGTAATTGAAAGTTAGGTTTTGAAATATTTTATGGAATAGAAAATATTCACAATTATTTGATTATTTAATTTTTAATCATATAAATTCTCGTTTAAGACATAACGTGATTTTTGATTTAATCACGTAATCGTGCAAGCCTAGCCTCAAATTACCACGCTGTGACAAACGAAAAGTAATGGGTGAACATATCAGGGACATACCTGGTTTTTAGCTTGATTTACGAAGTGATACCCTTCACTGTGGTAATGGTGATGGAGGTTTAATCACTTTGCACCCAAACTTGGATGTATGCATCCCTATACTGTGAGGGCATTGCACATTGTGGGTGAAAAGTTCAAGGTCTCTGTGTCCTTGGAACATTAGCATTTTATGTTTAGCTCAACTAGCTCGTTAGGTTAAGCATGTCCAAATTTGGACACGTTATTCCTGGTAGCGAGCTGGCATGACACGATCACCTTGACATCAAAAGATCAAAAGTTACGGTCAGTGTGATAATGACAGGGGGTTTTCAACAATAACATTTTGTATTTAGCTCAACTCTGTCATTCATATCTGATGTTGGGCTAATCATACTGCACCCAACATGGGACATATGCCTCCACAAGCACAATGACCGTGGAGTTAAAAAGGCAAAGTGATCGTGATAAAAACACTTTTGGTTAACATTAACATTTTGTGTTTAGCTCAAATTAGCGGTTTGTATCTCGTTTTGTTAATCATAATAGATCCAAATTTGGATACATGTTTCCTTGTAATGAGGGCATGACACAATCGTCTTGAGTTCAAAAGGTCAAAGATGATGGTTACTGATAAGTATATTGATAGGCATTCTGTATTTGGTCTTCCAAGTAGAAGTAAGTAGAATATATATTTGAAATAAAAATTCATTCCTTATGTCATTGCAATGTCGTAAAGTCGAGCTTCGTGGCAACCACATTTCTTGTTGCAAAGTATTAGCTACCGGTAATAGATTGTCGAACTACACGTTTTCATAGCCAAACCTGAAATATTTTAGCCAATATTTTCCAATGTCTACCATCCATCTCCACCAGATAAACTATTCAGCTGAACACTATATATTAATATGTCTAATATTTTGAAACTAAATTGCCTGGAAGCTGTTGCTGCCTACGTCTCAAAATATTTAACAGCTTAGCTATGCAAAATGAGTGCATTTTAAATTGACAGATTGTGAGTTCGGAGTTAATTTGGTCAGAATAAACACATACATGTAAGTCTGAGCTACATCTTCACTTGTCAATTAATTTTTACTGTTAATCATATCAGAAATTATATAATATGATTTTTTAATCATTGGCTAAGGGTCCTTCTTTTCATTAGCCAAATATTTAGCCAGCCTTGCTTTTTATTAGCTAGCTTTCAACTTTAGCATTGGACTAATGGAAAGGTGACTGTAGGTCAGTTCCTGAAATATATTATTTTCAAAAATCACCTGGTGTTCCAATGAAGTGCATGATGTATTAACCCTTTAACACTCATATTAGCCAAAAATAGCTTCTGTAATAGTCTTGAGAAATGTTCATTTGCAGACCAAGAGAAGACTAATTTCGAAAATTTACCACTGGAATGACTGGCTCGATAACTGAGCCAGTCATTCCAGTGGTAAATTTTCGAAAATAGTCTTCTCTTGGTCTGCAAATATACATTTTCTTTGAGAAAATTTAGATTTTCTTGAAAAAATTTGAGTGTGAAAGAGTTAACGAGTAGTGAACAATGTTCTATTTCACCTCAGTGCTAGTGAATGGACGTGTCCCATGATGATATTTTGTAAGGTGTGAACACTTTCAGGTGGTGACTCGTAGGAAAAAAAAAAAATATGGTCAGCTTTACAAATGTCAGTGTTAGGAGAAAAATCATTATGTATGTACATATAACATTTATTTTTCATAAAACACAAGAACTATTTATAATGGAGGGATCAAGTCTGTCACTCAAGTATCTGACATCATAATCGATTGTCTGTTAGCTGATGTCACAATCACAATGACGTATATCTCCATCACGAATATCAAAAGGTCTGTCACTAGTGTATGAATTATAGGACTTTGATGAATTTACAATTTAATAAACATTCTATTGAATTTTTTGAAACTTTAATTTGACTTGGAGTTTTGCTGCCTAAGGCAGCATCAGCGTCCTGTCAAATTAGTTTCAAAATATTCAACAACTTACATGTATAATTACCTTGAATTTGGGATTCTGCGGATTCAAAATCGATTAAAAAAGTGGGCGGAGCTTAGCTAGGGATGGGTTGGGCATAGCTACAAATGGCTCCATCCATTACCATCATGCCATAAGGGGAAGAGCGTATTTCATTCTGGTCTGTCCGTTACAGTGTGTCCAGAGGAATATCTCAAAAGTGCTGAAGCGTTTTGGTCAAATTTTAGTACAAAAAAGTTGCTAGCTTAGAAGAGAATTGCAAGACTTTAGCCATGGTCTGGATTTTAAGCTTTTTACATTCATATGAACCAAAAATGGCTTCTACAATGGTCTCGTGAAATGTCCATTTTCATACCAAGAGAAGACTAATTTCAAAAATTTACCACTGGAATGCATGGCTCGATAACCGAGCCAGTCATTCCAGTGGTAAATTTTTAAAAATTATTTTCTCTTGGTCTGCAAATGGACATTCGACTGTTAAAGGGTTCAAACGTGAATCATGATCGAATCTAATTCAGGATCTATTTATATCTTGGAAACTAACTGAACCTATTTGGCACAAATTGGGTCCATATACTATTATTCCACAGGTTTGGTAATGATCCGTAGAAATAGAAAAATTGCAAAAAATTAAAATATCTTAAATTTCAAAGGAAGCTCATGTTTTCATTGTGAGGAAATTGAGAAACTAAGATTTCAATGGACCTTTCCAGTTTATCCATCAATCATATGATACCATAATCAACTACGTGACATGTAGGATTACATCATAATCCATGACAATGATCAATGATAAATACATCACGAACGCTTAATTGAAGACGGACTACGGCCTTGTTGTGCAAATTGTATATGTCAAAAGTTTAAATTTTCAAACAAATTTGGTGGAAGATACGAAAGCAACATCGTACAACAAAATTGTTGAAAAATGTACACTACTTTTTTTGCCATTGACACATTAAAAGATAGAGTATTGACATCAGACTGCTAAGTGCTAACTATTTAATAAATATTCTGTTTAATATTTTGGAACTAATTTGACTGGGTGCTGTTGCTGCCATCCAGTCAAATTAGTTTCAAAATATTCAACAGCTTACCTGTCTAGTTTTCTGGAAAATGATAGTCAAGGAATTCAGGGATCAATCAATCTCAACACGGGCGAAGCGTGGGTCGAGCTTAGCTAGAGATGGGCGGGGCATAGCTGAAACTGGATTCCTCCATTGTCTGTCTTCAATTAAGCGTTCGTGGCATACTTATCTACATCATTCATGACATCATTGATTATGACATCATGCTACAGTACTATACAATCAACGAAGATGGATAAACTGGAAAGGTCCATTATGAATTTGTTAACATCGGAGTTTCTGCCTTCAAATGGTAATGGAGGGATCAGATCTGTCACTCAAGTACATCATAATCAAATATTGTATGTTAGCTGATGTCACAATGTCACAAAGTGTACGAATTGTATATCTTTGATGGATTTACAATTTAATAAACATTATGTTGACTAGATTGCTCTGTCGATAACACATCATCGCAATTCCCCACTTTCACTTTGATCTTTTGTCCCCAACCCCACCCCACCCCCTGGGGGCGAAGCCAAATGTAAATGTCCTCTTGCACTCGGCAATAATATGGGTAACTTATATCCCAAATTTGGTTGCATCCCGTCCAACAGTGTCGGAGGAGTTTCATTACAATAAATTTCTTAAACTTATGACCCCCATCCCCCACCCGTGGGGGTGGGACCAAATGTAAATGTGCTTATCCACTTCACATTGATATCGGTAACTGACATACCAAATTTTGGTCGAATTCCTTCCAACGGTTTTGGATGAGTTGAATTACAATCAGTTTCATGACCCTTTGACCCAATTCCCCACACACCCCTGGAGGCAGGTCTAAATATACCTGTGCTCATTCACTCCACATTGACATGGGTACCTCATACACCATATTTGGTTGAATTCAGTCCAAATGTTTTGGAGGAGTTGCATTACAATCAACTTTCTGACCTTTTTTAATCCAATCCCCCAACCTATGGGGTGGGGGTGGCACCAAAGGAAAATGGCGTCTTGCACTCCACAATCATAAGGGGAAGTCACATACTAAATTTGGTTGCATTCCATCCAACGCTTTCGGAGGAGTTGCATTACAATCAATTTCAAGACCTTTTGACTCCCCATCCCCACCCCCATATGGGTGGAGCCTAATGTAAATGTCTTCTTGCACTCTGCCATCATATGAGTAACTCACATACCAAATTTGGTTGAATTATGTCAAATGGTTTCGGAGTAACTGTGTTACAGTCAACTTCCCGGGCGTATAGCTAAAGGTGATTTCATCCACTGGGTTGTTTAATCATTTCCATTGTTCACCTCATCATGCGTAACTTCAGGTGACTGATAGTCATCGTAAATCTATGAGACTGCCAGAAAATTATATATTAATAATTTGTTTTATTTGTCAGATAGTTAGTTAGAATAAATTATACATGTATACGTCTATAAGATAATGAATCAATCACAAATATTATGTAAATAATGTTTTTAATTTATAAATCAAGTCATTATTCTTAAATTTCTATGTGCAATATTGTAAAAAGAATCTATTTTTGACTGGCAAATGTTACAAATAAAGAATTTTGTAATTTTTAGTAAATCATAAATTGTTTTGTAATTTATCCATTGACTCACTTTTCATTCTGACTCACACATGATGCAGGAAAGGTCTGTCATGTGTACAAATTGTATGTCTTTGATGCCTTTACCAATTAAGAAACAATTCTGTTGAATAATTTGAAACTATTTTGACTGGGCGCTGTTGCTGCCTATTTGACTTGGCCCTGTTGCTTCAATAGGCAGCAACAACCCCACTCAAAATAGTTTCAATATATTCAACAAAATTTTTATTAACTTGTAATATTACTTCGAAATTGGGATTCTGAGAATTCAGGACTCAAGGTATATATTATAAATTGATCCCAACACATGGACAATATGGGCGGAGCTTAGCTAGAAATGGATCCCTCTGTTAAGGGCCATCTTTCCAGGCTCGTTTTCAATATCTTGTAACATCTATTTGGATTTGCAGGCCTCACACTGGTCCTAGATTTCCTACTTTTTTTGGACATTTGTCCTGTCTGAAATTATTTTATCAGATAATTTTTTTTTTAATGGGAATATAAAGAGAAAAGGCTCAAGGCACACCAAATGAGGCTTATGATACTATCTATGGATCTATAGACAATGTAAAGATCTGGACCAGACATGGCCTACAAGCCCATGTCAGAGATAACGAAGATAGGGAACAGTGGATGACCAAGAACTTAGAAGACACATGAATGTGGTCAGAGGATATGTGACTGTCTTTTATTTTTCACTATTGGAGTTCCTCTTCTGCTTTCTTATCCTTCACGCTAACAGCTTTATTACCAAGGATGTAAAATCTAAATGGCTTGGTCTTCCAATTTTCAGCATAATCAATATTTATTCTTGTCGTCGTAATGACATCTTTATCATTTATATCGACTCCCTGTTCTAGCCATATAGCGTCACTATTACACATGTCCTGCTTGTTAATTGATGCCTTTGTTATATTTAGGCCCATGCATAGTTTTGATGGTCCATTGCAGAGTTGTACATCTTTGGTTTTCTTGTCGGTTTGGACTCGGTTCTGCCTTATTTTCTCGAGACCGTCATAGGGGTCCAGAGCTCTAAGTAGCACAGCACAGCCATCTCCTATAAGACATATATTATACAGGTCAATGGACCTTTCCAGTTTATACATCACTCACATGACGTCATAACCAACTACATGTACGTGACGTGTAAAATGACGTAGATAAGTTCTTCACGAATGCTTAATATGATAACGGACTAAGTGTTCTGTATGACTATGTCTTTACTATATTAATAAAGATGCTGTTGAATATTTTGAAACTAATTTTACTGGGCACTGTTGCTGCCAGCCTGCCATGATACCTTTTACCTGTAATTACTCTCTAACCCGCTAACAAGAAAATTTCACTTTTCATTCAAAATATCCATTTGCAGACAGAGGCTATTTTTAAAAATTTACTACTGGAATGACTGGCTCGCTCAGAGAATGTATATCCATTTGCAGGCCAAGAGGCTATTTTTGAAAATATATCACTGGAATGACTGGCTCAAGCATCGATCAAGCCAGGCATTCCATTGACACATTTTCAAAAACAGTCCTCTCTTGGCCTGCAAACGGACATTTCTAAACACCATTGCAGCCCTCATAATTAATATGCCTTAGTAGTTGTCTTGCTAATTTTTACCACGCTGATTAATCGAGTAATCATGATTATTCTTAAATAATTGATCGTGATCACTCAAAGCAATAATCGCGCAAACGTAATATGTACCTTGACTGGAGATGTTCATGCAGCAATACACCCCATAAATATGGTACACATAAGCCGTCCCAGGTGGCATAAACATCGCCTCAGTCTTCCCTGTCCTCCGTCCCTTATATGAATGAGCTGCCTTATCCTCCACTCCCATATATGCTTCAGTCTCGACAATAATTCCACTGATTATTTCTCCCGAATCTAGTTTTCGCATTAGTTTTTGTCCAAGTAAAGCTCTGGCTAAATTCACACCGTTATCGTTATAAAATTCATAAGTTAATTTTTTGGATGGCTTTGTTGTATCCGGCTGCGAAGGTTTGAGTAATGAAATATCTTGGTCGATGACAGCAGACATGGCCTTCGTACTAATCGGTTCCTTTGTTGGACCTAATTCTTCATCATAATTCGTATGTTCTGGTTTACGTTTCTGGCTTCTAGACCCTACAGCTAGACTTTTATTTGGATATTTATCACCTTTAAAATATTTACTTTCAGCTTCTCCATCTGAGCCTAATTTGGGCATGTTACGTTTTCTCAAGGATTTGGCCTCTGGGATATGAGCAGCAACTTGTTCAGACTTGGTATTCATACTGGCTTCCATGGATTTAATTGTTTTGACACTTGTCATGATCAGTTAGCTCCTGTGTAATAACAGAGAATAGACCATGAGCAACAAATTGGTCGTGTATTTAACCCTTTAACAGTCAAGCTGGCCAAAACGGGCCTCTGTTATGGTCTTGTTTGTGGCATATCCATTTACAGGCCAAGAGAATACAATTTTTGCAAATTTATGACTGGAATGACTGGCTCGGTTATCGAGCCAGTCATTCCAGTCGTAAATTTGCAAAAATTGTATTCTCTTGGTCTGTTAATAGACATTTAATAGGCAGATATTTTAATTATCTTGACCAAATTTGACCATTAAAGGGTTCAGTAACTCATGTATAATCATCAATCCCGCCAATAATGGCTTATGCAGTAGTTTTGAGAAAGGTCCATTTGCAGACCAAGAGAATATTATTTTTGACAATTTAACTCTGGAAGGACCGGCTCGATACCTCAGTGGTAAATTTTCAAAAATAGTCTTCTCTTGCTCTGCAAATAGACATGTTCTTGAACAAATTTGAGAGTTAAAAGGTTAATGGTCAAGTCAGGCCACAAAACAAATTCTGTAGTGACCTTGATAAATGTCCATTTTCAGAGAACTCATTTTGAAAATGTGACTGGCTGGATAACCGAACAGAGCCCGTCAAGCCAGTCATACCAGTGCTAAATGTTCAAAATTAGTCTTGTCTTGGCCTGCAAATGAAATATTCTAGTTGATTATTTTGAAACTAATTTGACTGGGTGCTGTTGCATTTTTAGTTTCAAAATATTCAACAGAATGTTTATTAAATAGTCAACTTTAAGATAATTTGTACAATTGACAGACTTTTAAAACTTCCTGACAGACTTATACACATTATTCATCACGTTAATTGTGACATAAATCTACATGTGACGTAATGATAACAGGCCAAAAGAAGACTATCTGTGAAAAATTTACCTCCAATGTTACTGGATCCAGTGGTAAACTTTAAAAATTGTCTTTGTTTTGCCTGTGAATGAACATTCACTCAGCAAAAATCTAAATTTTCATGAATTTTTACCATTATCAGGATAGTATTGTGAACCTGACCATAAAGTGTTGTAAGGCTATTGTAACAAAGCGTTTCCTATGAATGCATCTATGTACATTTATGCAGTTTGTCAGATTTATGCAAAACTTGGTCTACATTAACATTACCATCTAAAGACAGACTGCAGGCGGCTTCTTAAGATTCCTTTAACCCTTTAACACTCATATCAGCCAAAAACCGCTTCTGCAGTGGTCTTGAGCAATGTCCATTTGCAGACCAAAAGAAGACTATTTTTGAAAATTTAACACTGGAATGACTGGCTCGATAACCGAGCCAGTCATTCCAGTGGTAAATCTTCAAAATTAGTCCTCTCTTGGTCTGCAAATGGACATTTTCTATGAGAAAATTGAAATTTTCTTGAATAAATTCGAGGGTTAAAGGGTTAATAATGGTTAAAGTTGGTCAAGAATATATCTAAATATTTGCTTACTGAAAATGCTGAATGTCCGTTTGCAGGCCAAGAGAAGGCTATTTTTGAAGATTTACCCCCAGGAATGACCGGCTCGGTTATCGAGCTAGTCATTCCAGTGGTAAATTTTCAAAAATAGTCTTCTGTTGGTCGGCAAATGGGCATTCCTCTATACCACTGCTTGGGCAGATTTTGGCCGGGTTTGCCATAAAATGGTTAATTGTCTCTGAGGATGTTTCCCAGAACAGTGCCACCTTAACCCTTTCATGATCAAGCGAATCACCTGCCTAGTGAATATCCATTTGCATGGCAAGAGAAGACTATTTTTTGAAAATTTACCCCAGTAATGACTGGCTCTAGCCAGTCATTTCAGTGGTAAATTTTCAAAGATAGTCTTCTTTCTCATGAGTGACATGACCTGCAAAATGACATTTCGCAAGACCATTAGAGATACTGGTTTTGGCCGTCTTGACTATTGAAAGGCTAAAAATTCAAATTCAGTAACAGTATCTAAATAGAGCCATGCGGCCTTCTTGGTCACAAAAGCGGAAACGCAAATTAATTAAATCAGCAACACAATGGATGAATCCACTTTTCGCTGTACTCCACCCATCACTAGCTAAGCGCTGCCTATGCGTTGAATGTTTATTAAATAGTAAAGACAACTCGTTCATGTACAACTGACAGACTTTTAAAAATTCCTGTCGGACTTCGCTATGTCATTCATTACATAGTTGATTGACATCAGCCTGCATGTGATGTAATTGATATTGACATCATATACTTGCCTGACCGATTGGATTCATCCAAATGTGTGTTCCTTCCATTAAATTCATGTAAGCCTACTCCAGTAGTATGCATACAGCTCAAACCATAAAACCATCCCGTACTCCGATTAAGGCAAACTAGGGCAGTCTTAAATTCCCCTAAATGATATGTCGAGTTTGTTAGCTCACCTGGCCTGAATGGCCAAGTGAGCTTATGCCATGGCGACCATCCGCCTGTTGTCCGTCTGTCATCTATCAACTTTTGGTTTAAAATATATCTCCTAAACCGATTGGCAGATTTTAAACAGATTTTACTGCAAGCATTGGTTCCAGAAATTCCATTCAGAATTTTTACTGGTCAATTTTTTGGGTGAAAAATCTTTGATTTTATGCAAAATTTACAGGAAATTGGCAAAGCGCATCTCTTTAACCACTTGAATAAGTTGATGGATTTCAACCAAATTTGTCTGGAAGCATTCTATAGTACTAGGTTCCAAAACTTCTACTCAGAATTTAGATTGGTCAATTTTTTTTGGTTAACATTTTAGATTTTATGTAAACTTTACTGGAAATTGTCACAATGCATCTCCTTAACCGCTTGATGGATTTCAAATTTGTCTGGAAACATTCAATAGATCATGTACTAGCTTCCAGAACTTCTATTCACAATTTTGATTGTTCAGTTTTTTTGGTGAAAATCTTCGATTTTATGAAGAATTTACCAGAAATTGCCAAAACACAACTCCTCCTTAACCGCCTGATGGATTTCAACCAAATTTGACGTGAAGGATTCTATGGTGCTAGGCTCCAATACTTCTATTCAGAATTTTGATTGGTCATTTATGTGATGAAAATTTTCGCTAGTGTTGTGAACACTTGTGTCGGGTTGAGTTTGTGTGCACGAGTTTAGCAGGTGCTCCAATGACCCTGGTAATGCAGGTTATGGGCCTTTACTGTGTCAATACCGGGAGACCCAGAACCTGCATTATCATGGCATGACTATGGCATCGTAATTGAATCTATGTGACGTCACAACATGAGTGTTGCTGAACTCGCGCAAACGAATACGTTTTAGCAAAAATTAGTTTGAGCGAGTTCTGCAACACTTCTGTTGTTGCTTTAGATGCTGTGGCAACATCGAAACGAAAACGGGCGCAACGAGAATTTTGATTGGAAAATCCTTTTCGCTGACCATCTGGGACTTTCTGGGAAATCCTTTTAATCCTCATATACTGCTTAGTCATTCAGGAAGACCAAGTATGCCAGCAGCGCGCATCGTCGGCGCTCCGACGAGTGGGGGGTGGACCGCGTCGCAAAGCCACCGCCTCCATGTTGTAAAGCGCGATGGCCCCAGGCGCGCTACACTTTTATTCAGAATCATCATCATCATCTGTTGCGACGTTGGAGGCCATGTTTGGCCTATTTCCGATCTAGTTTTTTTTTGCATTACTGTGGTTGGTTGCGCAATGTGCGGATAATGCTTGAATTTTATTTTTTTACTGTTTGTATTATAGGGTTGCTGTGTACAGGTAAAATCCTAGAATATCAATTTAAAGTCAAACTTGCAAAATATGTTGAATACCTTAAAACAGATGTGTCTGACAAACATTGACTTCCAGCATACATTTAGCATTTCAAATTCTAATGTTCGAGGTGAGCGATAGGCCGTTTGCCCTCTGGTTGTGGTTGAGTTTATTACTTACTGTGTATTTAATAAGCATTCAGCAGAACCTTGAGCTTTGCCCATAACTGAAGAGTACACGCCTGTCGTTGGTATGACAATTTAAAGTATTAACACAACAATAGCGCACCTATCAGCATTTATAAATTATTGATGCGACCTACACGTTTATCCGTAAAATACCAACGTCTGTATTTACATAAAATTGCTAAAGCTCAAAATTCACTTGGAAATCGTCCTGTAAGACACAGTAAGTGGTTTATTGCAATATTGGTGCAGAATTGATTGATAACTTACGTATTCGATCTGTCGATGCAGTTAGTTTTACTTTAAATCGTGTTTTGAAAATAAATTATACTTTAGAGAACCAGTTTTCGTATTTCACGACACCAGTATTCGTGATAGTGATGATATATCATCGAATAATGGGTTTTCGAGGGTGTAAGCACATTTTCGCCGATTTAATATAAGAGTAGGAATTTTATCAACAAATTTCAATTTCGTAACTAGCAACCATTCACTGAAATAAAACATGCATAAAAATAAAAATTGACCCTAAAATAAACTTACTGTTACTCAAGTTACTGCTTATAAATATCCACAACCAAGTTCAAAGTTATTTCGTGGTTTTTCTATACATATAAATACACTCTAAACAGGCAGTCGATCAAAAGCATGGCCTGTGGAACGATGGACTCCCTTGCACACATTACAAAACATGTGTACATTAAGTGATGATTAACATATATATGACACACAATTCTACTTCGAATAATACTTACCAGATGTACTATTATGATAATGTCTATTATCTAGTCTAGCTCAAAATAAACAATTAAAACTCTGCACTCTCCTGGTCCTGCCCACACTGTGTCCGGGAATTACCATAGCCGCAGGTACTGAGTCAATTCCCAATCACAGTCAGATTCGTGTATTTTGTGACTTGAGAAAGTCACGTTTTTTCAAGCTCTTAAAATTTTCAATTTTAACCGAATTTAAGCGTTGTTGGAGTGCGTTATTGTTGGCATCATGGAAGACAAAGGGAAATCATCACAGGGGCAGGTTGTATCAATCTAGAATTTATACATTCGTGCCATAATGACTGTTTGAAATTTGCTTAAATTGGCACATTATTCTAAAATGGTAGCCATTGTTGGAGTCGCTCGGTACCCGTTAACTTATTAGTGTTAATCCGGGTACTCGGTTCTTTTCTCTTGCGACTCAGTTCTTTCTAAGATGGATGCGCTCTTAGCCAAGATGGATGCGCCCATGATGTTTATTTCGCTTGGCTTCGCGTATCTATGCACTCTGTTTATGCCGATTTTTAGCTTTTGCTTCATTGTCGAGGGTGTTTGTAGCGATCGGCATTTAATTCTTGGCTGTATTAACATTAGTTAACTTCCAAGTTGTGTTTATTAATTTTCACTTAAAAAAAGTTTCAAATATTTTCCTGCCTATGGCTTGATTATCATTAATTTAAGAGAAAGTTAATGTTTTCTAAGTAGTTTATTTTACAATCAAGTCAATTGTGCGTATTGCTCGTCATCGTTTATCATCTGCAGCCTTTTAATTCTTCTCTGTGTTCGCAGAAAGCCAAGAACCAGGACACGTGCCAGAAATGCAACAGGTTCATGAAGCGGAAGTATTCAGGCCACCAATCGGTAGCGGAGGTTCTATTCAAACATTGTTTGGCCTGCGCTAAGTGTAAGGGTGGAAGTCCCTGTGATGTGTGCATCAAGTGGTCATCGGAGATGGTTGCGGAATTTTATCGTGATCGACGTGCGCGCTTGGAGAGGATCGCGAGGGACAAGGCGGCCAAGCTGGATCAGGCGTCGTTGAGAGGACTGGAAGGTCGCCTGAATACTCACATGGATTCAGCACTGGGGGTATGGGCGGCCCAATTCAAGGCAATGTTCGAGTCATTGCAGTCCACGGTCGCGACGATGCAGGCTGGTGCAGGGCAACCTTTAGGTGGTCCGGCTAGTTCTGCGGAGGGACGAGCACCTGTCCCTTCTCTGTCATTAGCTCAAGAGCCGACGGTGGAGGAGGAAGATCCTCTTCTGATGGAAGATTCCGGCATGCCGGATATCTCGATGACGGCTATGCCCAGTACATCCCAGGGATCTCCCTCGGGTTTTGTACGGGTCTGCCAAGCGGATGGTGATGTCGACGTTCCGTCGGGCATTTTCCATCCGGATTTCGTGCAACCCGCGTTGCCAGTGGAGCCGTGTTTTGCGGTTCCTTGCGGCATCCCGGCGGCGTTAGGTGCGGCTCCTCTCGGAATGCCGACACCTGCCGTAGTGAAAGCGGCCGTGGTCCCACCTCCCGTGCTGGAGCCGATGGACTACGGTGAATCCGTGTCCGGCGATTCGTTGGACACCGGTGCCGCTGGTAGTCGGGCTATGGACGCGCTTCATGGTATTAGAAGTGCGGCCCATAGCTCTCCGCATGGATCGTCGGTGGCCTACTCATCCAAGGGTGAGAGGGAAGATGAAAACGGTAGTTCATTGATGGCCGAATCCATTTTCTGCACCGAAGCTGAATGGGTGCAGGTTCTTGGCTGGATGTCCGACCGTCTCAGGTTGGCATCCGATCTAGGATCTCAGCGCGATCCGGCGATGGAACGGATGTCAGAGCGAGCGGCTAGCGCTCTGTCAAGTGGCTCTTCGGCCATGCTGACACTCCCTTTGGACACGCAGACTTCCGACATGTTGGAGGTTGTGGCATACCGTCAGAGTATGCGCTGCCCAAAGCCCAGAATGGGATAAGGAGTAGGGTCCATTTTCCTGAGCAGGCCTATCATCAGTATGCCAGGGTTCCACATCTTTCGCTGAATAGGCCGTTGGCTGGGAAATCTAAGGGGCATTCTCGTCCCTTAGTTTCCCAAGTTAACAAAGATCCGTTCAATGAGCTGATGCTCATTGAAGATGCGGCGAGGGCAGCCATGGCTGTGCTCTCGCACAGATGTACCGTCCTGCAGGTTATGCTGGCCTGCACGGCGGAAGGTGGACAAGTGCCAGAGGCTGCTCCCGGAGTTATTCGGGACACCATGCGCTTGTCTCAAGATTGCCTGGCCAGGATGATCACCAGAACATTGGCAGAGCGACAGAGAATGGTTCTCGATTGTGTAGAACCAGGACCGGAGATGAGGGCTGCATTGTCTTCTGCACCCTTTATCGGTCCAGGCTTGTTCGGCGGCTCGGCACGACAAGCCTTATCCAACGTCGCGTCAATGGTTGCTGAACAGGAAGTAGTCAGCAAGTCGTGGAAGTCGACTAAGAGGACACAGCCGCAGCAGTCCTACAGGCAGCATCGGCAAGAGCAACAGAGGCAGCGCCAAAGATCGCCCTTCCGTCCTTCTGGCCATGATGCCCATCGGGCATCTAGATCTCAAGGATCTGGCCGGTCGTCCTCATACAAGCCCTCTAATAAGAGGCCGTATGAGGATGACAGGAAGGGTGGCGGTTCGGGCCGTGGCGGTTACCGTAGGAATAACCGTGGCGGCGGTTCCGGACCGTCATATTCCAAGAAACCGCGGGGCTGCCGTGGAGGTCGGTCCTGACGGATTTCCGGCGGAATCAGTTCCGGTGACGTCAGGAACGAAGGGAGTCGAGAATCTTCACCCAAGCGATTTAGCGTCTTCTCGTGCAATCTTGACCGCCAGCTGTGTGCAGATTCCTACCGTCGGAGGCAGACTTCAACTGTTCTCAAGCCAATGGGAACAGGTCGTGCGAGATTGTTTAGTCTGTCAGTGGTTAAGAAACGGCTACGAACCGGACTGGCTCATCCGTCAATCGTTAGTTCCGTTAACATCGACTCCATTATGGACTCCCGTTCCAAGGGAATCCGATCGTCTAGATGCCATTTGCTCAGAAATAGAATCTCTTCATCAGAAGAATGCGATTCATCTGGTCCGCAATCAGTCATCCCTAGGCTTCTATTCGATGATGTTCCGAAGTGTACCGGAGGATGGAGACCAATTCTCAATCTCAAACCGTTGAACAAATTTATTCTTTCTCCCAAATTTCAGATGGAGACTGTAGCAGTGGTAATGACAGGGCTGAGAAAAGGCATGTGGGCAGTGTCGATAGATCTGAAGGATGCTTATTTTCATATTCCAATGTCAATTCCTTTTCAGAAATACCTTCGCTTTGCATTCCAAGTCAATGTTTGGGAATTCAATGCGCTTCCATTCGGCCTGACCACAGCACCGAGGGTCTTCACCAAAGTGGTTCTCGCCATGACTTCTTATCTTCGCAGGAGAAACATAGCTGTTCATACTTACATAGATGACTGGCTGCTAAAGGCGGGGAATCCAGTCACTCTGCGCAACAATCTTCAGGTAGTCCTAGCCTTATTAAAGGATCTAGGAAGGATTGTGAATCTAGAGAAATCAGAATTGACTCCATCCCAAGAGTTTGTTTATCTGGGAATATTTTTCAATCTCAGGGACGGCGGAGAGCAGAGTCAAGAGCCTGATTGCAGTTCTGGAGTCGGTTTCTCTAGGAGCCTATCTGACTCAATTTCTCAGAATACTGGGTTTACTAGTATCTCTGGAGAAGGTGGTGCCTTATGCGGCACTCAGGCGCAGGCCAATTCAGATGTATCTAATGTCATTCTGGTCTCAGAGAACAGATCCGTTATCTCTGAGGATACCAGTAAAAGAACCATTGATATTCCACCTTCAGTGGTGGTTATCAGAACAGAATGTCCTGCGAGGTGTTCCTCTACAACCTCCTCAACCACAGATGTCCATCTTCACAGATGCATCGACGACGGGTTGGGGAGCAATATTGGACGATCAGTCAGTGTCAGGGGAATGGGATCGGAACAATGCGCAGAAACATATCAATGTTCTCGAACTATTAGCAGTGGTATTGGCACTTCTAAAGTTCGAGAATTTAGTTCAAGACAAGATTGTCCTAATAAGGACAGACAACTCAACAGTGGTGTCTTATTTGAACCGCCAAGGTGGGACGAGATCACCAGAGTTGTGTATGATGATTTGGAACCTTCTGCTGTGGTGCCAAGAGAGGAATGTTATTCTTCGGGCAGGACACATTCCAGGATGATTGAACATCCTAGCGGATGCTCTCAGTCGAAGGACGGTTTGTCGTCCGACGGAATGGCAGCTCAACCAATCGGTAGCGGAGGTTCTATTCAAACATTGGGGCAAGCCAAATGTGAACCTGTTTGCGATGAAACAAAACGCAAAGATGGTCACTTACGTGTCACCGATCTCGGACCCGCTAGCTCTAGCGGTAGACGCACTGGCGATAAGTTGGAAGGGAATGTACGCGTATGCATATCCTCCAACGATTCTCATCCCAAAAGTTCTGGCAAAGATAAGAGAGGGTATGTGCCAAGTGCTACTGATCGCCCCTTATTGGTCAGGCCGATCATGGATCTGCAGTCCAATCCCTCTTCCAGACAGAAGAGATCTAATCTCTCAGAACAGGGGTCTGTACCTCCACGACAGACCAGAAATGTTCAAATTGACTGCATGGATGTTATCAAGCAGCGTTCAATTAATGGTGGCTTTTCTGAGCAAGCAGCAAAGTTTGTCGCTTCAGCCAGAAGAGGTTCAACCACTAAAACATAATTATAGAATCAACAAATTTGCAGAATGGTGTAAGGGAAGAGATATTGATCCCTTTTCTGCATCTGTTCAACACGTAGCAGATTTTATCTGTTATTTATACGAAGTTGACAAACTTGTACCTTCAACCCTAGCAGCTTATAAGTCTGCATTAGCTTCAGTCATTCCCAGTCTGGCCATTGAAGGAGTGGAAAATGACACTTTGAATGAAGTTATTAAAGGAATGAGCAATCTGTGACCTAGACAGCCAATTCCTATCCCAGCATGGAATCTATCTCTTGTTCTACAGGTTTTAGGGCATGCTCCCTTTGAACCGATTAGATCTATAGACATTAAACTGTTAACTATTAAATCAGTTTTTTTGGTTGCAGCAGCGTCGGCGAGAAGGAGAAGCGAAATACATGCGCTTTCTGCCGAACAAGACCGTCGTCACGGGTGAAGGTTTAAGACTACTTCCACGTCTTTGTTTCCTGGCAAAGAATCAGTCACTTAAATATCCAGGATAGCCGATCAATTTGCCAAGTTTAACTAGACATGACCCAAACTCTTCTGCTTGGTGTCCTGTCAGATGTCTGAAAATGTATGAGAAACGTACTGAGGAGTGGAGAGATGACCCAAAATCTCTGTGGTTATGTCTCAAAGCTCCTCATTTGCGCGCCTCGAAAGATACTATTTCTCGTTGGATAGTTGACGCTATTCAGATGTCGCACAAAATCGCTACAGGAAAGCAGATTGATCGTGCGAATGCCCATCAGGTCCGAGCACTAGCAGCAGCATCGGACCTTTATACGGGTGTCTCATTAGAGGAGGTGATGTCTGTAGCACAATGGCATGCCGAGTCGTCATTCACTGATTTCTACCTTCGCGACATCTCCAGCGCACTTAATCCGGTAGCTGTCGCCAATTTATCGAATCTGAACTAAGCCACATCCGACCACTATTTCGCACACATCACAAGTTCTTCCACCTGCACTGAACAATGGCTATGCACATGACCTGAGAACGACCGTGGATTGGGCCGAGCTCCTGTGATGAACAAGAAAAGACCAAGCACTCAAAATGATGAGTGTTTACATTAATTGACTATAAATAATTTACTTACAGTCGAAATACCAGACTGCTTAGGTAACTAGTCTGGTATAAGAGTATACTTATCCTCTCAAACAGACATTAGACTAGAGGCAATGATTTTCCGTGATCGTGGTAAACGGACGGAATTTGCGGAATGGACATAGTGAAACGGAATCTGGTATCTTGGTGACAATTAAATGTTTTCCACAAAAACTAGATATAATCGCATTAAATAATTGGCCATCTCGGTGAAAATATTAATTTTATTTAAATTTTCTCCCTTATTATCATTAAAATTGGCGTTATTTGATGTCTATCGCAAAGTAGTAGAGTTCGCTTATGTCAAAATATTCCCAAATCACGACAAACGTATTACATCCGTTTACTCCAATGCGCAAGACTTTGTTTCGTGTCTGCGGTACACGGAGATGTCTTTCCAGTACACAGAGATGATATCTTTCCTGTACATAATTCCAAAATTGTACGCGAAATTAAAACCCATAGAAGCCCTTTCTGGACGGTTAGAGTTAAATTACGATGACGCATAACCAAGAAACTTGATAAAACATTCATATATAACGCTAGAGAACATCAACATTCAATATTTTGTCATTTTCACGCCTTTTTAAAACTATTGAAGCGGCAAATCAAAAGTATAAAATGACGGACCATTGCTCAATCTGACACGTTCCCGGTACACAAACGTGTCTAGACCATGGAAGTTTAGCACTCTATGAGTCAGGTGGCGTATGCCAGGGTTCTAGTCTCTTCACAACCTTCTCTGTTGGATGGTAGATGAGTGCTGGTTCGAGCCTCACCTCCTCCCACCGGTATTTCTTGGCTGTTGAAATCCGGAGTTTATCATAATAGTACATCTGGTAAGTATTATTCGAAGTAGAATCAAAAAAGCATCTGCTTTTGTTTCTACGAGAATTCTTAATACTTACCAGATGTACTATGGCCCTGCCTCAGCTGCCTGACTGAGCTGCTTTCGCTGTTTGTCAAGTCAAATATACGACGAATCTGACTGTGATTGGGAATCGACTCGGTACCTGCGGCTATGGTAATTCCCGGACACAGTGTGGGCAGGACCAGGAGAGTGCGGAGTTTTAATTGTTTATTTTGAGCTAGACTAGATAATAGACATCATAATAGTACATCTGGTAAGTATTAGAAATTCCCGTAGAAACAAAAGCGGATGCTTTTTTGAGACAGTGACAGAATGCTAAAAAGCTACCTTGATATGAATACTTATACAGGGACTTGACTACCCTTCTGGGAGTATTAGCCAGTAAATTAACCTATTTGGGGATTTTATTAGCCATACAGACTTTCAGTGAGAAAGGATATGAGAGTCGCCTCGGACTATAATGTACAATAGAGCATATTTAAGTAGGCCCATATACACATATATTCACGTATACACATGCATATATATATATATATATATATATATATATATATATATATATATATATATATATATATATATATACACACATACACATACACATACACATACATATATCCGTGCATACACGCATATACATATACCAGGGCTTCAACTAACTTCTAAATACATGAAGTCTGGGACTTCCTGGGTAATGCTATTGGCAGAGTTGCCCTTATGCGTCCTTTTGCGCGTATATACACATAAAAATGGCAGAGGGATGCATACAAATTAACCCTCTGCATCCCAGAGGACGCACGAGGGACGCAGTGAAAAAGTGTAACAGAAACTGGTAACTTTGCATGTGCTTAATTATCGATCATATTAGTATTCCATTTGATCTAATTTTTATAAATAATGAGTTTATAAGCCCGATGTTAGTCGCCTTGTTTGGCCTACAAATTGCAAAAATACCCACCATGTTTCTGTCTGTTGCGCTAACCGTCAGAGGAACTCTGCGCTAACCGTCAGAGGAACTCACGCTTGAGAAATCCATTAAAACTGATGTTCAACAATATCGTCGATCTACAGGTAGGCATACGTTAAAATATTGATTTTTTTTCCAAACAGCGTATAGCTCAAAGCTCACCAATACAAGCATCCTTATTGGATACACGCTAATGCGTTATCTATGCTTCAACTAATCAGCAATCGCGTTACATAGTTACTCCCTATGAATTAGACATATCCGGTTATTGGCTAATATATTTTCACTGATTATGCAGTTTAATCTGATTTATACAGATTATTTCTGATAAATTATTGTTTTGTCTGATCTTAGCCTATGTATTCCATTATATTTAGTCATTCCAGTTACATTATAAAAAATATGCGCGCATTATATCGAAGTAGGTCAAGTCGACCTTGAGCAAACTCGGCCCAGATCCTTGTAATTTTTCAATTCGTCCAAAATCAAGTTATGGTTTTATAGAAAAACTAATGCAGTGGTCTTTGCTAATTACTAATGTAGTGGTCTTTGGAAATGTTAATCATACAAGGTTGTCAATGTAGGTTGGTTTGTTTATCAGACAACAAACAAGTACAGTGCTTTAAGTTATTGTTTATTGACATGCAGATCAAATGTTATTAGTTAAATATACAAGGGCCATTTCAATAGATCAATTTTAGCCACCATTGTAGATCACAGAATACATATTTTTGAAAATTTTCCACTGGAATGACTGGCACTGTTTAGAGCCAGTCATTCCAGTGGTAAACTTTCAAAAATAGGTATTTTGGTGATCTACAATGGTGCCCCCCCCCCCAGATTTTACAGTGGGACCCCCAAATCTGAGAGTGTGGTGTCCTTGGGACCCTAAAAAACCAGATGTTGTGGGAAACACTGGCTATTGGGAGTCTAAGCTAGAAACATGAAGGTCTAAGATAGTTCAAATACATATAATTTGGTTAAAATCATTGTTTTTAGCGATATCAGGGCCTATAATAGGAAGTCCAGGACTTTCTTGGTATGTTTTGTGGAGTCCAGACATGAGCTTTGATATATATGTCATATATACATGTATTTGATATATATGTCTTCCATTAAGCGGTGGGTGGGTAGGGCTGTCCCTGTTTTGATGTTTACATAGATATATGCCACTATGTGCACAAACATAAAACACACGACATTCAAACAGATATTTATGGCATTCATATTTACATACACACATACATAGTTACTGACTTAAATAAACATATATTATACATATACTCCCTAATTACATCATTATCTCATTTTATTTAAATTTAGTTTGGAGTGGTTGATTATTATATAGGACTTTTGTATGCTACTGGGGGTGGGGGGGTGGCAGGGAAGAGCTGTAATATAAAGTTGAGATAGTTGGAGTTGTTAAGAATTGACAGATGCATTGATCGTGTGTGGGCTTTTTAAGTGTAGTAGTAGTGAAAGTAAACTGTAAAGTCTGTTTATGTTTAGACTTATTACTTCAATTATTAGGTTACGTTAATTTATCTATAGTGGTGGTGATGGTGGAATGTCTTAGGTTTGTATTATCATTAATTAGCAGAGAATCTGTAACCATCAGGTATAAGTATATTAATTTAGTATTTGTCGATCATAGATTCCCTGGCAATCTTCTTAAAGGATTTCTGGTTTAATATACTATCGCATATTTTTGTACTGGTGCTGTTCCATAGTTTTGGTCTGCAGATGCAATCCCAGTATTGTGTCATGTGTTTTCGAGGGTGATGTAATCATGTAATTTCAACTCTAGTTAGGCAGTGAATTGGTGTCATTTTTATGATTTGAGCAAAGGCAGTTCTGGCACTGACAATAATGTCATAAACTGATCTGATGCAAGCACAGAACTTAATTTATAATTGTAAATCCAGATCAGGCTATACTCTCGCTTTTCGTGATAACCGGGTATCAGCAGATTTCAGCCAAAGCATTAAAAAAGTTAAAATCTTTCAGTTTTTCTTTTGGAAACTGGTAAAATTCATATTGAAAATGAACATACATGTTTAGCCTACCGGAAAATAGAAAAAAGTTATTGAAATTTATATTGTATGTGGTAACTAGGGTCTGTTTGAATCGCCATTCGAGTAGAGAAAAATCAATCTAGATCTGAAAACTGCATAAGCACCCCATGACAGTTTCACGCTTCGAGAGAAGTAAATTATTGCTATGGCAACGGATCTGCTATGCTACTCAGGACAGTAACTGGCAGATGTCGTTGGACGCAATAACTGGATTGATTTGTATCATTTCCTTACGAGCTATCGGTATTTTTATCATGAGTAAAAAAAGTAATAGTGAAAATACATGTTTTTCACTACACTGACATCAAAATGCATAAAATAATCACTTGTTCCGCGAGCATTATTTAAAAATTTACACTTGTGATGTAAAAGTTGTGTATCTATTTAAAGTCACATGATTTGTTGACATCGCCTAAGCAACGCGCACGTGAGAACATCAAAAGTACGTACCCTTGAAAATACATGACCCTCGAAAACACCTTACTGGACGATACAGAACAGAATCCTCCAGCTGGTTCCAATCTACTCTAGTCTGCACAAAGAATGAATGTTTGTACCCGTCGGTTTTATTATCATGTTTTGGAGCACCAGCTGTTGTTTTGTGCAAAATAGTCTACTGTGAACTCTTAATAAGTTAATTTCCAAGTTTCTGGGTGTAATCTAGTCCGAGTCTTCTCTGACTAAACAAGCCCCTGTGACAAGATATTTGGACAGACTGATGGGCCTCGCCTGCTACAAGGGGTGGTAGCAGCATCCGGGTCCCGCGAGCCATTGCCAATTACGGTCCAAAGAGCCATCCATGATGGCATTAACCTGACATGACGTGTTGAGTTTCCGTGCGAGGTGACAGAGGACAGTTTGCCCTGGGCAATCTGTGCCCGTCGCAGGACCTGTTTAATAGGCTTCTTCGGACGCCTATGACAGGCCCTGGTCTCTTTGGCGGTGAGGGATGGCGGAACCTTCAAGAGACAGTAACTAGTTAATAACCAGAGGGTGCTGTGGGAACACATCTCTTCTCCACCCCACCCACCCCCTGTTTTCCATCCACAACAGGCCAGAGGTGGTTGTCAAGTCAGAGGCCAGCCACCAGCGTAAGACTCCAACCTTCCAGGCAGCCCGCGCATCGAGGTGCACGTGGCTCTGGCAGAGGTGTGTAAGGACCTTGGGGTGGGGGCTCATCTTCGTACATAATAGTGCTGCTCTAACTAGGACCACAAATGTGCTTCTATGACAAGCACCAGAGACAGTGCCACTCTTGCACTACTTGGGTCCATCTCTCTCCCTAGATGGACCCATTTGAGGCTGGCTGGCCTTCCACGTGCAAGAGTGGGAGCAGGTAACCCAGGACCGCTTAGTGTTGCGGTGGCTTTCAGTCGGATATTATCCACCAAGTCCACCACCACTTCTGTCTCTGGTGCCGATCTGGACTCAAAATCCAAGCGATCCAGATCAGTGGTTGTCAATGGTACACGGATCTGCTGGACCTTCTGGTCTGCAATCTGGTTCCTCTGCCTCTGATGGACAATATAATCTTCCAGGGCAAGGCCCTTCACAACAATCTGTCAATGTTCAATTGAGTGCGTGGGTGTTGTCAAGGGATCTAGAATTAAGGAGGGATTTTCTGAGCAAGCAGACATGTTCGACAGAAGGAGGTCAACCTCCAGAGCATATAATTATTATAAAGTCAACAGATTTGCAGAATGGTGCTAAAAAGATGTTTTCACTTCAAGAGTATACTTACCTCCCTAATACTTTTGATATTGCTAAATATTGGCTTTCACTCAATAAACACTCAGATTTAAAACAGTTAGGTGCCCCTACTGGGCAGGGAGTCAGAGCGTAGTCTGGCGGATGCCAGCCCCACCACCGCGCATGCGCAGACTAGCACTTCCTCTTTGCTAGATTATTGGCAAAGAGAACACACATGTCTTTTTGAGTCATAAGCTTTTTTTGCTCTTAAACTGTTATTTGGTGTATCTTTTGGAGTGATAGTGTCTGATTTGTATGGCAGGAGGGAACACTTCGCCACAGGAGGACTTAGGACCTTTAAATCAGGTGACTTCTAGTAAAATTAGCGAGTTTTCTTCCCGGTGTATTGTGTTTCCGGGACTCGCGTTTACCGTGATAAGCGCCTTAGTTAGTTGGTTTATGTCAACTCGGTGCTACCTAGGACTAATTTCTCTTTCTGTTTATGTCCACAGGTCTGTATGACGCTAGGTGGTGACATCACAGTAGCAGAGAGTTAGTTTTCTCTCCACCATGGTTCCATTTCCTACTAACTCTGTTAGGTTATCTAACCAAATGAAAAATATGTCCAGTGAGTTGGAGGCCTAGTATAAAGGTCTTCTCACTTTGCCCTCTTGATCCAATTCCTTCCCCATGAGGTGGAGAGAGTTAAGAGGCGTGCAGATGGTGGAGTTCTCCGGTTCGTCACGTTGGATGGTTTGTCTATACAAAGTGTCAGGTATCTAGTTATTGATAATGTGGTGATGTTAATTATTGTAAACAAACAAAGGGAGATAATTAACATTTTTGCCAGAAAAGAGTTATCTATATGTATCTGATGGTTGTGTGGTCGACTTATCCATTCAGCATACAATTCGTCCTTGCACTTGGATGTTTTGTTGGGATCGAATTTTTCCTGTCACGGGATTAATGACGTCATAATCAGCCTGGCTATGTGTTTATCAGCAATTCAAGCGCTATGCTGGTTTCTGATGTATATTGATCTTTATGATCGTTTTCCTTCTCTTTGAGTTGGATTGAGTTTCTAAGCTTAACTAGTTGCTCATACTCCTTGTCCTTTGCCCTGTTTCAGGGACCGGGTTGCGCGTCCTGTGGTCGTTTTCTTCATGTAAAGTTCTGGCCGCATCTGTGCTATCAATGTAGCCCTTGTGGTCCATTGGTTAATTGTGACATATGTAAGCACTGGGGGGGCGAGTTAATGTCCGAATTCTTGTGCTGCTTACAGGCGACGGACAAGGTGGTAGAGGAGGAGAAGAAGAAGAAGCGGAAACGAGAGGTTGTAAGTAGGAAGGGTAAGGGGAAGGTCTCGTCCGCGGTGGATATGGAGGCCTTCCGGACCGAGATGTTGGGAGAGATGAAGAGGACAATAAAGGATTTGGTTCCAGGGTTGCTTCGTGGCATGCTTCCTGGACCAAATCCTTTACTGTCCTCATCATCGGCTTCGGAGCAGGTAATCCCCGCCTCTGGATCGATTTTCCTTAGTCCGCTTCCGTTGTTCGACGATTCAGAGGTGGCCCCATTAGAGGGGGCGTTCCACGGCCCTGGCAGCAGGCTTATTGCCGCGCCGATAGGGGACCGTGGACGGTTGTCGCTGGAACCCGCGGGCTGCTTATCAGTCCAGGGGTATCCGCACGCCGCGGTGGCCAGTACCTCCTATGGCACCGTTCCTGGTCAGCCCGGGTTAGCTCTCTTTGCTGACCCGGGGTCTAATCTTTCTGACCAGGGTAATGAGGATTACCTGCTAGGGTCGCCGTCTGACGACGTGGACATGGATGAAGACGTTTGTGCACCCCTCGCGGGGAATACAGGCGCCTTATTCCACGGTTTTACTCACCCTGGAGTAAAGTCCGCGGCTCAGGTGGTGGCCCAGGGCGCTGCTGATGGCCAGCGGTACCGCATACCTCGGCTTGCCGAGGGTGTTGCTGGTGCTGGCCGGGCCCGTGGTGAGACTATATATACCCCGCGCTCTGCCACGGTGCCTGCTCCTGGTCAAACCAGTGATATTCTCATGCCGGTGCTGTCAGGCCCGCGTGTTTTCCCTGGCTTGCCAGGTGTATCAGCATACCCGCCGTCAAGCTCTACTGCTTGCGCTCAGGAGGAAGACGAAGGACCCCGTCTTGTAGAGCGCTCGCAGTTAGCCACGGAGGAGGATTGGTATGACGCTTGCCAGTGGTTGGTGAGCGTTAGGCCTGATCTGCCCGTGGAGCAGTCGGCTAGCCAGCGTGTTCACACGCCGTGGTTAGCTGGGAAACCGACTGCTAACGCTATGCCTTCTCTGCCGCTGGCGGAGCATGTCGTTGACATGTTCAAGGCGGCGGAGTCGTCCATTAAGTCGAGTGGACGTCTCGCGAAGGCCCCTCGCGAGGTGGCCAGGCGTTGTCGCATCGTGCCCCTGGATTACCAGCGGTACGGTGTGGTACCCAAGCCCAGCGTGGATGACCGCGCGGCTTTGGGTGAGGATGCGCGGCCAGGCTCCCGTTCTGACACGGGTGTCTTGTGCGCGAACGCGTTGCGTTCGGCGAATACCGCGTTGCGTGATGCGGAGGAGAGTGGGAGGGCTTCGATTGCCGCTCTGTCCCACGTCTCCCAGCTGTTACAGGGGGTAGTAACGGCATCCGCATCGCGCCAGCCAAGTCCGGTCACTGTCCAGCGAACCATCCAGGATGGTATTAACCTGGCGCTGGACTGTATGACTCGGGCGGTGACCAGGAGTGTCAGGGCAAGACACACGTTTGCCCTGGACAATCTGTGCCCGTCTCAGGACCTGTACAATAGGCTACTGCGTACGCCTATGACGGGCCCTGGTCTTTTTGGAGGTGAGGGATGTCGCCACCTCCAAGAGACGGTCACCCTGGTGAATAACCAGAGGGCGCTGCGCGAGCAGTTTGATGTGCTGCGTCGTGCTAACGCTCGCGCCGCGGCCCCGGCGTATCGTCCCCTGCAGGCTCGAGGTGGTGCTGGCCAGGTCAGTGGCCAGCCACCGTCGCAGCGTCGGCCTCGGCCGCGTGCGATTCGGCCAGCAGCGAGGGGGGCGCAGGTTCCTCAGGCGCCGTCAGCCAGGCAGCCGCCCGCGCACCGAGGTGCGCGCGGGGCGGGGCGGGGCGCGCGAGGATCTGGGCGTGGTTATCGTTCCTGACAGGACGCTTACCGCGGTAAGAACCACTCCGGTGTGTATGGCGACGGAGACAGTGCCGCTCTTGCATGCCTCGTGTCCACCGCGGTCCCTAGGTGGGCCGGTGGGAGGCCGGCTAGCCGGCCACATGCAAGAGTGGGAACGGTTAACTCAGGACCGTTTAGTCTTGCGATGGCTTTCCGTCGGGTATCATCCAGAGTGGGTGACAGGCCCGCCGTCGCGACTGTCTCTGGTGCCAGTCTGGACTCCCATTCCGAGGGATCCAGAGCAAAGGTTGTGTATCGAGGAGGAGATAAATTCCCTCATACAAAAGGGAGCTATTCAGCCGGCACAAAGGTGTCCGGGCTTCTATTCAACCCTGTTCTTAGTAACAAAACGCACCGGAGGGTGGAGACCGATTCTCAACCTCAAGCCATTGAACAAGTTCATCGAGACGCCCAGTTTCAAGATGGAAACGGTGCGCTCGGTGTTGGCGGGGTTGGAGAGGGGGATGTGGACGGCGTCGATAGATTTGAAGGACGCTTATTTCCACATCCCCATCCACGGGAGTTTCTGTCGCTTCCTGAGATTTGCATTCCAGGGCAGACAGTGGGAATTCAGGGTGTTGCCCTTCGGAATTTCCACGGCTCCTCGGGTTTTCACCCGTGTGGTTCTTGCGATCACAGCATACCTCCGCAGGAGAAGCATAGCAGTCCACACGTACATAGACGACTGGCTGTTGAAAGCGCACACCCGGGAAAGTTTGTCCGCCAATCTGGAGATTGTTTTGAAAATTCTCACAGACTTGGGCTGGATGATCAATTTCCCAAAATCAGAGCTGACTCCATCCCAGAAGTTTGTTTACCTGGGGATGTTCTTCGATCTAGAGACAGGATATGTTTATCCTACTCAGGAGAGAGTTCAAAAACTCATCTCGTTGATTCAGTCAGTGTGCGACAGTCGTCATGTCCTGGCACGGGTTTACTTGAGAATGCTGGGGTTGATGGTTTCGTTGGAACCAGTCATTCCTCAGGCCGCCTTACGCAGGCGGCCGATCCAGTTGTTTCTCATGACACAATGGACCCAGAGTACAGGTTCGCTGGACTCGAATGTGTCAGTGTTGGCGCCTCTGATTCACCACCTGCAATGGTGGTTGAATACAGAGAATCTCTTGCCGGGGGTTTTGCTAACCCCTCCCCACCCTCAGGTGACTGTGTATACAGATGCATCGATGGAGGGCTGGGGAGCTTGCCTGGAAGAATCCACGATATCAGGGCTTTGGAATCTGGAACAGTCAAAGGAACATATAAATCTACTGGAGCTAAGAGCAGTAGTCCTGGGCCTGGAACATTTCTTACAGAAAGTTCAGGGCAAGATTGTTCTTATTCGTTCAGACAACTCAACAGTTGTGACTTACATAAACCGCCAGGGCGGAACGAAGTCGCCCAGTCTCTGTATGATGACATGGAAACTGCTTTGTTGGTGTCTGGATCACCAGATTACCTTGAAAGCAGTTCATATTCCGGGAAGGTTAAACCTGCTAGCAGACTCATTGAGCCGAAGGATGAGTGTTTTACCCACGGAATGGCAACTAAATCAATGTGTGGCGGATCGTCTGTTCGACCATTGGGGGAAACCCAACATCGATTTGTTCGCAACGAAGAAGAATGCGAAGATGACGACGTACGTCTCTCCGATTCCGGATCCAAGCGCTTTCGCAACAGATGCGTTAGCTATCAGCTGGGGGAGAATGTATGCATACGCATTCCCTCCAGCAATCCTGATTCCAAAAATTCTTCAGAAAATCAGACAAGAGGAATGCCAAGTGCTTCTGATCGCCCCGGATTGGCCAAGCCGATCATGGTATACGGATCTGCTGGACCTTCTGGTCTGCAATCCGGTTCCTCTGCCTCTGATGGACGATATTATCTTCCAGGGCAAGGCCCTTCACAACAATCCGTCAATGTTCAGATTGACTGCGTGGATGTTGTCAAGGAATCTAGAATTAAGGAGGGCTTTTCTGAGCAAGCAGCCATGTTTATGGCCAAAGCCAGGAGGGGGTCAACCTCCAGAGCATATAATTATAAAATCAACAGATTTGCAGAATGGTGCTCAAAAAGATGTATTGATCCAATGGATTCATCTATTCAAGTAGTAGCTGATTTCCTCTGTCACCTCTATGATGCCTATAGCCTCAAGCCTAACTCTATTGCTGGTTATAAGTCAGCATTAATGTCTGTTATTCCTTGCTTGGCTAAGAGGGGAAGTGATGAAGTAAATACATTGAATGTATTAATTAAAGGCATGGGCAATCTAAGACCAAGGAATCCACCTGTGATTCCGTCTTGGAGTTTATCGCTAGTGCTTCAAGTACTAGGTGATAAGCCTTTTGAACCACTTAGTTCCATTTCTATGAAACTATTAACACTGAAGACTGTGTTTTTAATTGCTGCGGCCTCGGCTAGGCGTAGGAGTGAAATTCATGCCTTATCAGCCGAGGATGACCGTTTTGTGGTTTCAGGGGAAGGCCTTAAGCTGCTACCTAGGATTAATTTCTTGGCTAAAAATCAGTCATTGAAATATCCAGGTCAACCTATTATTTTGCCTGCTTTAACTAGATATGATCCTAATTCTAAAGCATGGTGTCCCGTCCGGGCGCTGCGCCGGTACAAACAACGTACGGCGGCATGGCGCACCGACCAGTCAGCGTTATGGTTGTCATATATTGAACCCCATGGGAGGGCTTCTAAGGACACCATTTCCAGGTGGATTGTGGAATGCATTCAGTTTTGCCATAAATCCGCCACCGGGAAGCAGGTTGACGTGGCCAAGGCTCACAGTGTCCGCGGCGTAGTGACATCCACGGCCCTATTTAATGGGGTCCCTGTGGATGATATTATGTTGGTGGCTCAGTGGCACTGTGAGTCAAGTTTTACAGACCATTATCTCCGTGACACCTCTAATCCTCTCGCCTTGTCGGTTTTGAAAAAATAAATCGGTTTATATTTTTTGAGGAGGTTTTTCCTCATTACTTATATATTTCACAATTAATTTATGGAAACACCCACTTTTTTGGGCCTGCATCAGTCTTTACTAATGGGAAGATGATGTCAGCAGCCATTTTCAACAAGGTCAGTCTTGTTCATGTGTTGTCCGTTGTTGATTGTATTGTCACGATGACCCGTTATTAATATGGTGATGGTTTGTGTATTTGTGTGGTTCATTGTTGAGAGTTACGAAAATGGAGCTTTTTCGTCTCTGTCCTGTAGTACATGGCACTTGTACGTAGAGAGCGTATAGGACATTGAGGTCAGTCGACTCTTCCTCCCAGGAAGGAGGGGGGGGAGCGCATATGACATTCGGTCATCTCTCATACATCGATGGTGTTATCCGATGGTTAGTCAAATCCTGACTGTTTTTTCTTACAGTTTCAGAAGTTTAAGTGCCTTAAACGCAGAAAAGCGTATAGGGATGAGCTGGTCTTTTGACCTCGCCTCCCTCCCGCCAGATTCACTTTCGAATTCTGGCAATATCAAAAGTATTAGGGAGGTAAGTATACTCTTGAAGTGAAATAAACGAAATCTAGGATTTCTTTTTTCACGAGAGAGTTGATACTTACCTCCCTAGATACGGACCCGGCCTCTCCACCCCACAGAGGCTCGGTCTTCAGGCTCTTAATAGTTGCATGTGTGTCAGCCAATAATCTAGTCAGAGGAAGTGCTAGTCTGCGCATGCGCGGTGGTGGGGCTGGCATCCGCCAGACTACGCTCTGACTCCCTGCCCAGTAGGGGCACCTAACTGTTTTAAATCTGAGTGTTTATTGAGTGAAAGCCAATATTTAGCAATATCAAAAGTATTAGGGAGGTAAGTATCAACTCTCTCGTGAAAAAAGAAATCCTAGATTTCGTTTAATTAATCCAATGGATGCATCTGTTCAGGTAGTTGCCGATTTCCTCTGTCACCTGTATGATACCTACAACCTCAAGCCTAACTCTATTGCTGGCTATAAGCCTGCTTTAACATCAGTTATCCCTTGCTTGGCTGATAGAGGAAGTGATGAAGTATATAGTCTTCATACTTTAATCAACGGCATGGGTAATCTAAGACCGAGAAATCATCCGGTGATTCCGGCTTGGAGTTTATCTCTAATGCTCCATGTACTAGTTGATAAGCCCTTTGAACCACTAAGTTCCATTTCTATGAAATTGTTACGCTTAAAACTGTATAGACTGAGAAGTGAAATTCACACTCTGTTAGCCGAGCCAAACCTTTTTGTGGTTACAGGGGAAGGCCTTAGGCTTCTACCTAAGATTAATTTTATGGCTAAGAACGAGTCCTTGTTCAAAGTTTCCTGGTCAGCCCATAATTTTGCCTGCCTTAACAAGATTTGATCCAAATTCAAAGGATTGGTGTCCAGTTTGCGCATTAATCTGTTATAAGCAATGCATGGAAGAATGGCAGATGGATCACAGTTCACTATGGCTATCCTACATTGAACCCCATGGCAGGAGTTTGAACGATACTATATCCAGGTGGATTGTGGATTGCATTCAATTCTGCCACAAATCTGCCAACAGGCAAGCATGTTGACATGGCCAAGGCTCACAGTGACTGTGTCAGTGGCTTCAATGGCTCTCTTCAATGGAGTGCCGGTGAATGACATGTCATTCATATCGGTAGCACAGTGGCAGTGTGAGTATAGTTTTACTGACCATTATCTCCATGACGCAAAAAACCCTCTAGACGTATCGATTTTGAAAAAATTGTTTAGTAAATTGTTTAGTAAATAGTGTACATAAGGCTATTGTTTGCATATTATGCGTTTACATTTCTTGGAGACACTATACATTGCTACATCGCTCTTCGTCCATATGAAGAGGATGTCAGCAACAAAAAATGTCGGTCCGCTGTTTGCGGTGTCTTGTTATTTTGTCATGTTATCGTACTAATATAGTGATGGTTCGTATTTTATGTGGTTCATTGTATTGAGAGTATACAAAATTGAAGGTTTTCGTCCGATGCCCTATAGTACGTTGGCACTAGTACTTAGAGAGTGTGTAGGGCATCGATGTTCATAGCTCGTCCTTTACCAAAAGGAGGGGAGGGAGCGCATACATAACAGTCATTACTCTCCGCATCTGCTGTGTTATCCGATGTTCAAATCACTGGTTCTGTCTTATGCGCAGCTTCTTGTCTTGTGCCTGAAATGCAAACGAGCTTGACATGCTTGAGGTATTCCGACCTCGCCTCCCTCCCACCGAATTCACTTGCAAATTCTGGCTATATCATTGAATATCAGGATTGTAAGTAGACTCTTTAAATGAAATAAACAACATCACAGATTTCCTTTTTCACGAGGGAGTTGATACTTATCATCCTGATACGATCCCTGTCTCTCCGCCCCACAGAGGTTCGGTCAATCGGCTATTAATGTTGCAATCGTCAACCAATCATATCAAGTCTGAGGACGTGACACTGCGCATGCACGGCCCACATCCGCCGAGCTGTGAAATACATTACCTGTTTAGTGGGGGCAGTTTCTTTCAAAGTCCGGGTTATATTGAAGCTAGGCTGATATTTAGGAAATATTAATGAGTATCAGGATTGTAAGTATCAACTCTCATGAAAAAAGAAATGTGTGATTTTGTTTAATCATTCATAATACATATTTTATTGATGAAAATGAGTTCCTGTCAAAACCAGACAGTTTAGACCAGTCTTCTACATGTAGCTGCCAAGCAGTGACTAGCGCCATCCCACAGGGAAGCGTATTAGGTCCTATATTATTCACACTATTCGTAAATTATATATCAGACATTATATTTAGGCTTGCACAATTTTTACTTTGAAACATCGTGATCGACTTTGTAAAAAAAATCACGATTTTTGATAAACTTTTGTACGTCCAGATTTTCCCAAAAGTATAAAATGGAGTAAAATGGCAAGTCACGAAAACTGGGATTAGGAATTGTCAAAGACCATCTGTCGGGTTTGGTACACAAATACACAGGCACTATTGATTAAATAAAGGCATATATACCATTAGAGTTGCGTCATTGTTGGGGTGGGTAAAATTATGCTATTTGAGCTGTAATTTGAAAGTTTATTTAACGATAGATTCACTAAAGGTAGCTCTGACGGAAATCACGGAATACAGCATTGTTCAACGCGCAAACAGTAGGTTAGTATAGTTAAGTTAACTCCTATCTGCCAGTCAAATGCACCTACAATTACCTAATCCAAAAATGTTGTGCTCGACTGGCAAATACTTGGCTATTTGCTACTACATTTAGCAGATCAAACCTGTGCCTGTGCCGAAAGGTATGTAAATAATTATTGTGTGAGCATGCGCATTCTCCTTTGATCAATACTCACCATTCTATTACTTCTGATACAAGCTATCCTGGATAGCTGGGCTCTAGGACTATAGACTTAGTAAGCTTTACCGGCTCCTGGAACCGGGTACTCGGCTCCCAACTGCCGAGTACCCGTTTGCCATGAAGCTCATTCTTGTTTGCATAGCAACAAGAGCTACATGCTTTTTTGCAGTTGGAAGTCTTAAAGTTTTCTAAGTCTTTTTCTGTGATTGTGATAGCTTTGTGTTCGCTCTCTAAGGATTATTTGGATTACCATGGAAGGAGCCGATGATAACCAGGTCGTATATTTCCATGTTATTCCATAGTTAAAAGACTTAGGTCTTCAAAATTTTGTCTGTGTCGCATGTTCCAATTTTTTACCCAAGAATCTGGGGCGTGTGTTAACAACGAAATATGCCAGATTGATCGCCTTCCTTTAACCCCAACAGGCGATCGGCAGATGTGAAATAACGTGTTGGCTATGCGGTGTTTAACACGAAAATTGGCTGACGTCATTCTCCGTATGATCCGAGCGGGTGACATCACACCCGAGTTGTCTCAGATTTTTATGTGAAGAGAATGTTTCATTAATTCGCACATCTGATTCTGGGTGCTGTGTACTGTATTGGTACCAGAAAAACTTGAATTTTCGAGTTTTGCGTGTTATCACGATCTGTTTGCAATGATCGGTGGTTTCAAAATTCTTGATTTAGATGTGTGGTATGCGGTTTTACCGTGTGCTTCAGCAGTTTGTTTGCATTTTGTTGTTTCTTCACATATCATTTTGGCCTTCGTTAGGAGTATAATTTATATTGATTAGTAAATATACCCCGAATGATATGCGATATGGTTCCTGGTTCCGTTTATACATCCTTGAGGATCAGTTTATGGGTGTATCTTGCCCGCTTCATTCTTGTCGTCATAATCAATGCGATCTTTGCTGTAACGTTGCCAGGTGGGGTGTGGGAGGGTTAACATTTCATTTATTATTTGAAAATTATTTGTCTGCCTTCCATTACTGTTTCGTTCCGCTTGCTTATTATAGGTTTGTGCTTATTTATAGGCCAAGCCAGCCCCGCCATCATGTGATGAGTGGCATAAGTTTGTGAGGGTTCTGTTTAAGGACCATGTCTGCTTTAGATGTACAAATTGTAATCTTGATAATAGGTGTAACATTTGTGCAGTGTGGTCGTCCGATATGATGGTCAAGTTCCTTGCCCAGAAGGACTTAGCAGGGTCTGACGCAGTGTCGGGCGGTCCGAAAGTAAATTGTGGAGCGTCTGTTTCGGCCCTTGGGACCGCTCCACGTCTGCAACCAGAGGTTGAGGAGATGGCACCGCCGGTGTGGTTTGGACCTGCTATACAAGGCTTCTTGCATAGCATCCTGCCTACGCTGGTGTCGTCCCTCCTTCCAAAAGTTGTAGGGCAGTCTCTTCCCATGCTTGGTGCGGACCCTGTCCTTGGACAGGGTTCTGGACTGGCCACCGAGGGAACCGTCTCGTACGACTCCCTGGCAGTCCCGTCAGGCTCCGGCCTGATGGGTTCTGTCTCTCTGCGGCCACCTCCGGGTGGTCCAGTAGCGGTGGCCGGTCCATCAGGCATGGGCTCCAGTGTTTCCTCGTCTGGTGACGACTCTTCGGAGTCTGAATACGAGGAGGCCGAGGAGGAGAGATGCTGCGGGTGGAGAGCATGGAGGTTGATTCCGTCCTGGACGGAACCGCCTTCCATCTGTCTGGCTTGGCGCAAGCCAGGACAGCGGCTCTGCCCATGGTTGAGGCCACTTCGGTACCGAGCACCGGTCCCGTGATGGTTGGTTTGCCGCCAACCGACATGTTGACGGGTGTGGCTGGCCAAGCATGGTATACACCTATCTCGCCTGGTCCAGCGGTCAGGCATAGGGTGCCATTGGCGCCCATGCTTGGCCACAGTTCCTCAACCGTTACGGGTCCACATGGTTTTCCGTGCGGACCTACTCCATGGGCTGGTGTTTTCCATGGTGTGGCGGCGGAACTGTACGGTACTGGAGTTCCTGGCGTATCAGCAATGGCTCCTAGCCAGGAGGCCGTTGCTGGTAGGGCTGTGAGCACGTCAACGGGTGACGTGTTCAGGGGAGTGTTCTCTTCGGAGACAGACTGGTCGGAGGCTCTGGCTTGGCTAGCCAGGGTGGACCCGTCTGTGCTTTCGACCACGGCCGAAGAGGATGCACCCCCGTCCATTGGTGGCATCGATTAGGATGGAGATCTTGCCCGCAGCCCAGATCCAGTCTGTTGGACTGGATCCAAGGTTTATGGAGTTGTTGGATGCTATTTATAGCAAACAGCTCCTGACCAAGGGCCATCTTCCTGCGGCCTCCAGGGAGGTGTGGGCGAGGTGTCGTATCCCAGGGAGGGAATACGACAGATATGGTGTTGTTCCAGCGGTCACTGAGGATGATCGCTGGGTGCTGGGTGTCCAGCAAGTCCCCGGTGCACCATGACGAAGTCCTGTCCCTATGCGATGAGGTGGTGAGGGCTGCAATGAGTGCTGTCAATCACTCTTATCGCCTTCTTCAGTCGGTGTGGGCTGAAGCGGGGGCAGGCCACCCTGTGCCACCTGTGATGCTATCATGTGTCAATGACGGCCTGGTGCTGTCTATGGACGCATTGGCAAGGGTGCAAGCGCGAGTGACGAAGTCTAGGAGGCAGATGGTCCTTGACCATATGCTTCCGGCTACTGCCATTAGGGAGCGTCTTCTTTGGATGCCCCTAACTGGCCCTAGCATCTTTGGTGGCCAAGTTCGGGCCATCTTAAAAGACACTGCCAGCATTGCGCAGAATCGGTTAGCGGTGAATCTGCAGCTGGAACTAGTGCGACAGGCGCACGTACTACGGGCTGTAGCCAAGCCACTAACCGGGCAACCTTCTAAGAAGCAGAAAAAGCATAAAAGCAAGGCGAAAGCCAAGCCTAGTGCTGCTTCTGCTTCTACTGGGTCTTCTCAGCCACCTCCGGCGAAGAAGGCCAAGAAGGTTGTGGAGGCTCCTACCCACCCCAATGTTTCTCCTGATCGCCAGAGAGGGGGTGAAGGGGAAGGGTAAGTCCTCGAAGGGCGGAAAGAAGGGAGAGGGTCGTACCTGAGGGTATGAGGGCTCCCTTCGTATCTGCCTGGACCGCACCTGTGCGACAGGAACAGCGGTGCCAGTTAGACCGGTCAAGCCAAGACCAAAATGGTTCTCTCTCGTCAAGAGAAGGGGGGGGGGGGGGAGCGGATCGCAAGCCAGACACCCACATTAGGCATCAATGCGTCTATAGTGGGTGGAAGGCTCATGCGTTTTGGTGAGGTGTGACGTCAGACAGTCTGGTCCTGGGATGGTTATCCCAGGGGTACATGCCGGAGTGGTGGGATTTTCCACCACAAAATCTGTCTGGCACCTGTCTGGACACCCGTTCGAAGGGAACCAGACAAATTTGAAGCCATTCAAAACAAAGTGTCAGGTTTGGCTCTGAAGGGAGCAATAAAACCAGCAAACCAGAACACTCCAGGCTTCTATTCAAACATGTTCCTTGTCCCCAAGAGCACAGGTGGGGTGGAGACCCGTACTCAATCTCAGGCCATTAAATTGGTTTATTCATACGCCTCGGTTTCAGATGGAAACTCCGAGGTCGGTAATGGCAGGATTGAGGAAGGGAATGTGGTGTGTATCGATCGATCTGAAAGATGCATATTTTCACATTCCAATGAACAGGAGTTGTCACAGGTTTCTGAGAGTTGCATTTCAGAATCAAGTGTGGGAGTTTGTAGTCCTCCCATTTGGCATGTCGACAGCTCCACAGGTTTTCACCAGAATGGTCCTTGCAGTGACAGGATTTCTCAGGAGAGAACGTGACGCTTCACACCTACATAGACGATTGGCTTATGAAGGCAGACACGCCAGCCAAGTTAGAGGTGGATACTGCTCTGACTCTGAAGTTACTTTCGGATCTAGGCTGGATAGTCAACAAGGAGAAATCTGAGTTGACACCCACTCAACAGTTCATTTATTTAGGGATGCGATTCGATCTCGAGGAAGGCAGGGTTTACCCGTCAGAGCCCAGAGTGGTGTCTGTTAGCCATCCTCAAGAGTTTTCGATTGGGAAACCACATTCAGACGAGGCGGTTTCTTCAGATGATGGTCTCCATGGAGCAGGTAATCCCGTATGCTGCTCTGATGCGAAGACCTATCCAGTTGTATCTGATGTCTTTGTGGAAACAGAGAACAGAACCCCTGTCAAAGCTGGTGCCAGTTTTGGAGCCATTAATGTCGCATCTTGTATGGTGGAAAAAGCGTCAGAATCTCTCGCTGCACCTACCCCACCCCCAGCTGTCCGTGTACATGGATGCATCACTGGAGGGATTGGGGGGGAGGGGGCCTGCCTGGGAGAACACCAGGTCTCGGGCACATGAACTCTCCAAGAGAGCCAGCTGCATATCAATCTGTTGGAAATGATGGCAGTGGAACTGGCATTGGAAAAGTTTCTTCCAAAAGTCAGGGGCAAGGCGATGTTGATATGGTCGTAAAACTCGACAGTAGTATCATACATAAATCGCCAAGGCGGGACCAAGTCACCCACACTATGTATGAAAGTGTGGCACTTGATTCAATGGTGCAGGAATTACTCGGTTGTTTTGAAAACAGCTCACATTCCTGGTCGATTGAACATTCTGGCGGATGCTTTGTCTCGAAGACAGAGAATTCTGCCAACAGAATGGTCTCTCTACCCTCCAGTTCTTCACAGGATCTTCGAGCATTGGTGCAAACCCAACATGGACTTGTTCGCCACAAAGGAAAATGCTCAAATCATGACTTATGTCTCACCGATTCCAGATCCAAATGCCGTCGATACGCACGCTTATGCGTACCCACCCACCATTCTTCTGCCGAAGATATTGGTGAAGATCAGGGAGGAACCGTGCTTGGTCCTGCTAATAGCGCCATTTTGGCCCAGCAGGATGTGGTTCACGGATCTTCTAGATCTGCTGGTGGACAATCCAGTGTAGGTACCCAAGATTCCGAATGTAATCTCCCAGGCCAAGATGCTTCCTACACGAGCGTCCTAAAATGTTCAAATTGACTGCGTGGATGTTATCAAACAACGTTCCACGTCAGAAGGTTTTACTCGACAAGCTGCGAAATTCATTGCAGCTGCGAGGAGGTCAACCTTCAAGTCATATAACAACAAGGTTAACAGATTTGCAAACTGGTATGAAGGAAAGGGTATTGATACCTTTCAATCCACTATTCAACAAATAGCAGACTTTCTCTGTGAGCTGTTCTTTTCAGGACTAGCTCCTGTGACAATTGCTGGATACAAGTCAGCTTTGGCATCAGTTATCCCTTGTCTAGCCAACAGGGATAGTCCAGAGGTGGCCCAGTTAAATGTGATGGTGAAGGGAATGAGCAATCTCCGGCCGAGACAACTGGTGGTCATTCCAGCCTGGGGTCTATCTTTAGTGCTTAATGTACTGGCCAAGCACCCTTTTGAACCGTTGCGTTCGGCTAGTCTAAAGCATTTGACTCTAAAGGCAGTCTTTCTATTGGCAGCTTCCTCAGCTAGAAGGCGCAGTGAGATCCATGCACTTTCAGCAGAGAGGGACCGATTTATTGTCTCTGGAGAGGGTCTGCATCTACTGCCAAGAGCAGAGTTTATGTCAAAGAATCAATCTTTGAAATATCCCGGCAAGCCGATCATTATACCGAAACTAACTAGGTTTGATCGTGATGCCAGTGTCTGGTGCCCAGTCCGTGCTTTGACTAAGTACAAAAGATGGACAGACTCATTACGGTCGAATGATAGACATCTGTGGATCTGCCATAAGAAGCCACATGGCGCCGCATCCATGGATTCTATCTCTCGTTGGGCAGTCGAATGCATTCAGACTACCCATGAGATTGCGACTGGGCACCAGGTGCAATGCGCAAGGGCACATGATGTTAGAGGAATAGCCGCCTCGACCACCCTTTACAATGGTGTTCCATTTAGAGGACATCATGGCTGTTGCACAATGGCACTGTGAGTCCTCTTTCACGGATTACTATATGATGGATGTGTCGGACTCCGCCAATCCACTCGCTTTAGCTGTTTTGAAACGATAGTTAAACGACCACACCGCTCTTCTCCCTTTTTTGGCATTTGTAAGAAAGAATTAAGAAGCAGACATGGTCAAGTGAGAGGATATCAACCAGATTGTGTCACTGATGGCCAGACAAGTGAATGGTTGGAGGCTCCACGTCTGGAATCCAAATATCATGAGGTAATTCAAGATTGAGAGTTTTTTGTATAATGTCTGTATATCATGTTCATTCATCTTATATATTCATGCTCATTCCCAGGCTAATATATGCAAAGAGCAGTTAACCCTCTTGGCATATTTGTGTTTCAGGCGAGATGCATGTTCGTGAGTTCTCTCCCTTTTATTAGAAGAAAGAGGGGGAGGGGGTGGAGTGGGCATTTGTCAAGTTTAAGTCTAAGCTCTTTCTCCAAAGGGCAAAAGTAGCAATTGATGGCTTGCCCCTTCCCACCAGTTTACTGTCTAAATCTGGTGTATATCAGAAGTAATAGAATGGTGAGTATTGATCGAAGGAGAATGAAGGAAATTTAAATTTCCCTTTCTCCGAGATCTAACAATACTCACCATTCTATTACGGACCCATCCTCCCAGCCCCACGGAGGCAAGCCATGGGTATCTCTTGTTTGGTGGCTATGCAAATAATATGAGCTTCATGGCAAACAGGAACTCGGCAGTTGGGAGCCAAGTACCCGGTTCCAGGAGCCGGTAAAGCTTACTAAGTCTATAGTCCTACGGCCCAGCTATCCAGGATAGCTTGTATCAGAAGTAATAGAATGGTGAGTATTGTTAGATCTCGGAGAAAGGGAAATTGAAATTTCCTTCAGTTTATAGTTGCTTTCAGAATGTAAGATTTACATGTAAGAAAAATCAACAGAATTCACAGTTCAAATTACAACAATCTGGAATGCTGTTGCTTTATCTTCTTTAATTGGACTTGATAACCGAATCCAAAAAGAAAAGGTTATTACACCGCCGGACCATGGTATTAGTTGAAATTGCTAGAACTCTAGAATTACAAAAATACAATGTATGTTTGCTGATTATTGCCTAGTTAACACTGCAACTAAGTATATACTTGGTATTTCACAACAGACTCAGGGTCTGCAGCGAACGAAAGAAAATAATATGGGGATTTGACAGATTAACTAACTGGTTTTATTACGGCGGAATATAAACACATTGAACACTGATGTGAGTCGATTCTAATTGTGCTCCTTTACTGCTAAAATGTGAGTTGCTATTACACCACAAAAACATCCATTACCGTTCAATCACTACTTGCTAAATCAAATATCTGCATTTAGCTATCAGAATAAAATTTGTATGCTCGCTTACATACTCCCTAATGCCAATACCATCACCATGTAGACCCTCAACCAGGCTTCTGGTAGAGGGACCCCCCTGCATTAGCCTTACAATAGACTGGCACCAGTCTGTACACACTCCTTGGTGACGCCTGTCACTAAGCACGCTTGCGCATGCGCAGTAGGTCCCAAATGTGAAAACTGATTCACTTTTCAAATATTCTGCTAGCAGATCAGTTCGCCTGCTATCATATGGATAAAACTTTATAGCTTTGCACTGAAAAGTTCAGCTACATTTAATTCTACTGACTCAAGAAAGCATGCCTACCATGAAATCTATCTTGCCTATGTTATGTTTAACTTTCATGTCATGGTGTTTTAGAGGGTTTTTGTAACTCTAGTTTTGAGTTACAAGTTTTCGTGTCAGTACTCCCATTTTATAGGTTTGAGAAACCATGCCTATTATATACCATCAAATTACCATGTTATAAAAAAGCCAAGTACCACTCTTATTACGTAGATCCTTTATAGTGCTTTCAACCATTTTATTCAGGAATCACTGTGATTTCAGTCTTCAGTCAGATTTCACGCACTTCCAGACAAGAGATGAAATCTCTGAACTAAAAGTCTGGTGATTCAAAGAATAAGTCTGGTTATTCATCCTCAGGTAGGAGCCAGACAAAAGATCATATAAGTCTTGAGGGTCTGCATAACCCTCATGCGATGGCATCGGTGGCGGAAGCTTCCGATCCTTCATCTCATGCATAAGTTCATCTTTCCCGTAATCTTATTGCCAGAAATGTTTTAAGATCTTCCATCTCCTCTGCTCCCGTCTCTGCTCCTGGCTTGTCCGGGCAAGCGGGTTTGCATTCCGGTTTGTCTTCTGGTTTTACCGGGCATCCGGATATGAGCACTGTGATTGTCTGGCTTGGCTGAACATCCGGTGTCTCATGATTTTCTGGCTTTTCCGTCCACTTCCGGTTTTTCCGTTTCCGGCAGTAGTGTGTTGCTGTTTCCGGTAGGAAGAATGCATATCCGGGTCTGTTGGACCTGGCCTGTTGGACCTGGCATTGCATCATTCATCTATTTCCGTTTCCGGATTTTCAGCTTCCTCTTCCGGTAGTAGTGTTGCTACTTCCGGTAGGAAGAATGCTTATCTGGGTCTGTTGGACCTGGCATTGCATCATTCATCTATTTCTGTTTCCAGGTTTTCAGCTTCCTCTTCCGGTAGTAGTGTTGCTACTTCCGGTAGGAAGAATGCTTATCTGGGTCTGTTGGACCTGGCATTGCATCATTCATCTATATCCGTTTCCGGCTTTTTCAGATTCCTCTTCCGGTAATTCTGTACATCCGGATTGTAGGATCTTGAACAGTTTCCGGTAGTCTACTTCCGGTTTACACATTTCCGTTTCCTATTTTTCTGCATCCAGATTTCGTACAGCCGGGGATACGGTCATTTCCCGTTTTCATGGATCTTTCTGGTGTTCTAGGATTATCTTCCGGGTCTGTCTTCCTGTTTTGGATTTCAGGTGATAGAGAACTTCCTGGGGTTCCAGTTTTGTTCTTCAAGTCCGGTTTACATGTTCACTTTCCTAGATTCTTGTCATCTTCTTGCCTAAGATTTAGTCTTATTTCCGTATTTGTTTAATATTGGAAATGTTTAATGGCTGAAAATATTCATACTGAGTCATTGCCAGTCTTGTAGTCTCTCTTGGAATTGTAGTCTATTCAGACATTTATTCGTTTATCAGTGACAATTTTCAACGTAATTAAAGACTCTTCTGACTGGTTGCCGTATGGGTTTTTCTGGTGCAGATTATTTTATATGCGCCTATCATCAGCCGATAAGTCAGTCTGTATTCTACGCATTATCTCGAGATACGATTTTTACTTAAATCCAACTTTAGATGGCCAGTTGTCTTCGGGCCAATCAGCCTTTCTTCGCGCTCCTTTTACCTCTTATGTCGGCAGGTTGACATATTTATTTTAACCAAAGGGAGTGAATTTGTAGAGGGGAAAACCCTGAATCGTAGTCTAATTTTGTCAGTCGCTGAAAAGAATTAGATTCAGTAAAGGTTTCATAGGGATCAGTATGACTACAAGATTAATGTCTACAAGAACAATAGTCGCTTAGAAAAGATAATCAGGCGGATAAGGGGGCAGGAAGAAGGATTATAAGCCGAATTCTTCTTCTGCGTGGACATAGTTTCGGTGAGTTCGCTTTGTTTTCATTTATTTTTTCCCAGAATTTTGGTTGTTTTCCCTTTTCTAGCGTAATTTTTTGCTCTATTTTGACTGGGTTGCTGCAGGCCTCCGGATGGTGGTCTTCGGTGGGCGGGGACTCGGGATTTGCTGGGTCTTTTGCGGCGTTTTGGCTGAGGGTTGTTGGTGAAGCGAATTCCAGTCGAGTCGGCCCAATTGCCAACCCGGCCTACTTAAATTAGTTAGCACGGCCTAGGATAAAAAGTCATATCGGCCCGATTTAATAAAAGTCAAATAGGCCTAGGTATGCATTCACCTGGCTTCTTTCTTCCTCTTTTTGATCGCTGGTATCACACTTGGAGAGCCGTTCTCAAGATGAAATCTTTTCACCTGGCTGGAAGCATGGAATAATTGGGAATCTCATATTTCTATATCCTTGATTTCGGAACTTTTCTCCAAAAATTGATGATATGGAAATATGAGATCCCTCTTATACCAGTCGTATTATACCAGCATTAGTCGTCTGTTGGTGTAACTAATAATATTTACTGGGATTTACGTCTCTTTATTAAAAGACAGTCAGAATTATTAGTGTCTATTATTTTCACTAACGCGCAACTATTATACATAGACATAGACAATCTTTATCCTAAAAGCACTATCTTTTTAAGACGATGGTGATCTTAAGATATTACCGAGATTTCCGTGTGTGTCATGGTATACAGATTATCGTGTGTAGTAGCTACCATAGAAGTCTAGGTAGGCCTGCTACACTTGATAATCTTTATCCTATTTAAGCGTGCTGGTTAGCCCAATAATATTGCTATAGCTATGTTCATATGTACATGTAAATGCGCATTGTCGGTTCGGCCTAATAGTGCACCTATAGGCATATACATGTGTGCGCATATGTCCATTCGTATGTGGATATGGGTGGTACTGTAGGGTCAGCTCGACCCAAGGGTATAGTCGCACGTGATAGGCATAAACATAGGTCGAGTTGACCTGGTCAGAGTTGGAACTAGGCCGAGTTGAGGGTGGGCCAGGGTGTATTTGGGCCGATGTGACTGGATACCGGTGAAGCCACTGGCAACTTTCAGTCGGATTGTTCCCGGACTGTTCGGTGGGTCTTGAGTTTTTGCTCGTTGAAGTTGTTGTCTTGGGGCTGGCGGCAGACCGGTTGGAGTGGGGTGGGGGTTGCGCTGGAGGGGTGGAAGAACGGCCGAGAATCTTTGGATTTAAGCAGCCACCAACAATTTTAGGTCAAAATGTTTTCAAAATATTTTGCAGGTCCACAGATATTACAGTTGTAATATGTCGTCTGCAAAATGCAGTATCCATACCATTAATATCAAGTATCAGTGTTCAATCTTTCCTTTTATTGGGATTTCTAACACAATGTCATTTGTTATTACAAAGATGAAATTATTGATTCTAAGAATATAAATATAAGAATCAATAAATATATAAAAAATCTTTTAAGTTTTCTGCCTCTTGGCATAAATATCGAATGGTTTAGGATATCAAATTGATCAGTATACCTAAGCCAAGTCTTGAAGCTGGCTTGTTTTCCTATGTCGTTGATTTAAATATGGGACACAGTTTTGCAATCATTATAGGATCCTGTGTCACGTTCAGGCTGATGATTTTCCGTGATTGCAGTCTAGTATTTCAGTGTAGAAGAAGTGAGTGAAATCTTGGGAGTTAGTCGACCATAGGTCTATATATAAAACCCTGTGAGTTGAAGAATGAGTCTAGGTTGTTTTTTAATGTGTTTTATGTTGGAGCGTTAATTGCTTCTGTTGGTAAAGGATTCCATACATTAACACTATTTGTAAGAAATACCAAGATCAAGTATTATTTGACAAGATGATCTGTCACGCCCGAGCGGCTAGGCAACCGTTGATGTATTCAATAACAATTTTTTATTAAATCTGCTCCATTATTATACGGTTTTTAAATTAGATAGTCAAATGTTTGCCATAGTTCTCTTAACAGGACCTTGTCATGCTTTCTATTCGTAGAATTGTGATGATGTCATCACAAGTAAGTTTCCCTTAATTCATCTTTTTGAGTGGTGGTTTGGGAAACTGTAATTTCTTTTCTTCATTCTATCTTGCTAAATTCTGTCACGATTTGAGGTTTTCGAATTCCAGTCGGGATTATTGCAGATCTCAGGTACAGGATTTGGCTATATCGTGACTCTAAGCACTCCCATAGGCTTACTATGGGTTTTTTTATTTGCCACGATATCTGGTTAAATCTCTTTAAATAAAATTATCTATAATTTTTGCAGAGTCTTTAGCATTTTAATAAGTTAGGCTATACTGATATGAGACTTTTCTCCATTCAGAGTAAGCGGTATTATTAAAATATCCATAATAAACGTGAGTTACCTCTTTAGTGAGGGCTAAGCAATAAGGATATAGCCCAGGATTTTGGTTGGAGCATCATGGCATATGTAATCTATGTGTTTTCTATGAGCAGTCCTCTTTAGCATATATACACCTGTGCAAAAGTTAAGCACCACCCTATTTTTACGCACATGCGAGGGTATATTCATGTGCTATGAAGAAAGCAATAGCATAAACATTTATGTACCCATCCATCTTAGTGCAAGAGGTAATAATGCAACTAGAGGAATGCTGATTATGATGGTGGGGAAACACTGTATGTTTTTGTTTGAACTTGAAAACGAGACCTGAATATGGTTACGTTGACACAACTGACAACTATTGCCCTACAGTTGACACACGTGGCTAGATTGTCATTAATGGTGTCTGAAAACGAAGTTTAACATCTGTGCACGAGTTTGAGACTGTCATTATTAATACCGGGTATATCCACCTTGTGCCTGGATGACGGCCTGGACACGACGTCTCATGCTGGTCACCAACCGACTGATACGCCATTGTGGTATTCGTTGCCATTCAAGATGGAGTGCGTCTGTTAATTCCTGTAGGTTCTGCACAGGAGGATCCCTCCTTCTCACCATGTTTCCCAGAATGTCCCAGATATGCTCAATAGGGTTCATGTCAGGGCTCCTTGCTGGCCATGGTAGGGTTTCGATGGCATTCTGGCGGAGGTATTCATGCACAGCTCTAGCACGATGTGGTCGGGCATTGTCATCCATGAATATAGGGTGGGTTCCAGGTGCATGATTTACAAAATGAGGGACCACAACTCTATCCAGTATGGAATCTTGATATCTTTGTCCATTTAGTGTTCCAGGTACAGTCAACAGATCCAGCCTACAATCAAATGAGATACACCCCCATATCATAACGGAACCTCCACCAAATGGAACCTCTTCCATGATGTTACGTTGGTCGTACGCCGTGCGTCTGGACCTCCATACACAAGTTCGACCATCTGTGGCATGAAGCAGGAACCGACTTTCATCGGACCAGTGTACCCGTCTCCAGGATCTCATGTTCCAGTGTCTTCTTTCGTTGCACCACCTCAGACGCTCCTCTTTGTGGTGTGCAGTGAGGAGAGGACGTCTGACAGGTCTCCTAGCTTTCATGCCAGCAGCATACAGTCTCCTTTTGATGGTAGACATTGACACTCTATTGCGCGTTTCCCATTGCTGGCTGAGCACTCTGCTGTTGGTGAATGGAGATCTCCTAACAAGGCGTACTAGGGCTCGATCATCACGGGCAGTAGTCTTCTTCGGTCTTCCAGATCTAGGCCTGTCCTTCACCTCGTTAGTTTGCCCATGTTTTGCAATCAAACGACTGATTACAGTATGGTTAATGTTCAGCTGTCTGCCAATCTCTCTGCATGACATACCAGTGGTATGCATGCCTATGATTTGCCATTTCACACGATCACTTAACCTTCGTCTTGCCATAGCGGTTCACAATCAAGAGCTAATTCTCTCTCTACAAATAAACCACGGTCATGAACACAAAATTCCTAATCTTGTCGCCTAAATCTGTATGTAATGTTCTACACCTCAAACTGGACTTTTACATAACTGAACACGTGTGCTGTTTCCCGCCACGCACGGACATCAAGCGGCGTGAAGTCATGCATGCATGTGCATTTCGTACTTGGAATTATGTCAGCTAACGCGGGGACAAAAAGTATGGCAGCCTAGTTGTACCATCATGTTTCTACGTTCTATTGTTTTTGCTGGGGCTTAACTTTTGCACAGGTGTATAGTAAGTTTGCCACATCTTTAAGGGTGGCCCTTATCAAAAGGGCCAGATATTCTTGGATCTAGAACCCTTCTCTGCAGTCTCCTCCCAAATGGTCTTAGCTTTAGAGGGGTTGTTGTCTTCTATGCTTGTCAAGGAGTCTAAGAAGAGGCTCTTCTTTGGAAAGTAAATCCAGGCTTCTGTTCATTGGCTGGATTGTCTGATAGGCATCTAAATCTTGATTCATTCAGGCATTGCCATGGGGTTTTCTTTCATTTTTGGAAGGAAGATCGAGTCTTTCTTGGGATGTCACTAGATCCAATCTTTTTGCGACATGGCTGATTGCCCAGATTTTATCTTTCATGTCTCCCTTTTCGGACAGTCAGGTTAAGGGTCTCTAGTTCTTGATTCGATCAGACAATTCGACAGTAGTCTCTTATATCAACAGGCGGGGGGGGCACAAAGTCGTCTCCTGTACTTGGAAGTGTGGAACCTCCTCATGTGGTGTCTCAGTCCTGGTCAGGAATGTTCGCTTATGCGTTCCCTCCCACAATCCTGATTTCTTTTGGTTCTGAAGAAAGTCAGGGACCAGATCTGCAAGATCTTGTTAATAGCTCCCTTTTGGCCAATAAGGATCTGGTTTGTAGACCTTCTCGATCTTCTAGTACTTACCTCATCCAAACCCAGGAATCTTAAGTCTGTGTGTTTGGAGTATATCGAGTGCCCAATCCTTGAGAATAAAGTTTCTACAAGATCTCAGGAAATCTTCGATTCTGCCAGGAGGGAGTCGACTCGAAGAGTTTACAAGGATCGGCTTAAGATTTTTGGAGAACGGTGTTCAGATCAAGGTCTCGTGCCTGATTATGTTTCTATTTCCCAGGTGTTAGACTCTTTATCTTATCGGTTCGACTCTACATCTGTCTGCTAACACTGTAAGAGGATATAGATTTTCTTTTGCATCTTCTCTTCCTTGTTTGTTGAACGCTGAAGTTGTAGATACTATGGTTCTTAATCTTTTGATCAGAGGTTTAGGTAATATTTGTCCTCCAGGTGTTAAACCTTTGCCTTCCTGGAACTTGGCTCTGGTTCTTCAGGTTTTTGGGCAGGTCATCATTTCGAACCTATCTCTACGATTAGCTTGAATCTTTTAACTTTTAAGACTTTTTCTAATTGCATCCGCTTCTGCTAGAAGACAATCCGAAATCCATGGTTTCTCCGCTGAAAAGGATAGCTTTATCGAATCTGGGGACGGTCTGGTCTTATATCCTTGAAGGGATTTTTTATCAAAGACTCAATCAATCCGTTATCCAGCTAAGCCGATTATTTTACAATCTTTAACCTCCTTTTCTCCGGCTGACAGATTTTGGTGTCCTGTCAGAGCTCCAAAAGTTTATAAGCGTCGTTCTGATTTGTAGAGATCCGATCTGTCCCTTTTCTGGGTTCCGTATGAGGAGGGGGTTGCCAGTCCAGTCTCTAGGGCATCTATTCCCAGATGGATTTGTGAGACCATTCACATTAAAGCTCATGTCATTAGAGGGATGGCTACCTCTTTTCCCCCTTTTTGCTGGCTCTTCTGTAGACGAAGTTATGCAAGTTGCAGGATGGAAATCCGAGTACTTTTACTACTTTTTATTTAAAAGACCAGAGCACAGCGGCTTCCTTTTTTTTTTTAGGAACTTTATGATTTTAACTAAAAAGGCTGAAGACCATTTACCAAGCACATCCCACCATTTTCGTAAGACCGTGCGTCTGCGTGTAATGGTGTGAGTTGTTCTTTGGTTTTTATTTATTTCTTTAAGTTTAAAGAAATCCTTGTTTGATAATCACTGTGTGATTGATTAAGATGCACTATTATGTTATGTTATTAACATTTGGTTATATTTTGTTTGGTTTTTATCCTTGCTTATGGATTCTCAAATCTCCTCCCACCAAAGTTTCGTAGTGGGACACTGACCAAATCTACGGGTTTAGCAAGTAGTGATTGAACGGTAATGGATTTTTTTGTGGTGTAATATCAACCCCCAACAGACCCCCCTTTAGTGGGTTTGTCTATAGTTTTATTAACCACTATAAAAACATACTTACCGTTCAATCACTATGACCCGGTCTCAGCCACCCCGCTGGGTATTGATTTGAGAATCTATTCAGGATATATAGCACTTAAATTTAGAAAAGTGAATCAGTTTTCACATTTGGGACCTACTGCGCATGCGCGAGCGTGCTTAGTGACAGGTGTCACCAAGGAGTGTGTACAGACTGGTGCCAGTCTATTGTAAGGCTAATGCAGGGCGTCCTTCTACCAGAAGCCTGGTTGAGGGTCTACATGGTGATGGTATTGGCATTAGGGAGTATGTAAGCGAGTATAAAAATTTTATTCTGATAGCTAAATGCAGATATTTGATTTAGCAAGTAGTGATTGAACGGTAAGTGTTTTTATAGTGGTTAATAAAACTACAGACCAACCCACTAAAGGGGGGTCTGTTGGGGGGTTTCAAGATCACACTCTAACTAAATTATTCAGAGACATCAAAGACACGGAATCGCACACTAAAGCTGTGCAGATTGATCATGATTCTCTTCAACAATGGGCTGACACCTGGCTACACAAAATCCATCCTGAAAAATGCAAGCATATGTCTATCGGTAATTCAGACCATACTCTGGATTACAAATTAACGAACGATAATGGTTGTGTTTGTCAGTTACATAGCTACCATGAAGAAAAGGACCTTGGTGTATTATGCGACCCAAGCCTACAGTTCTCCAACCACGTCAGTGCAAATGTCAACTGTGCAAATAGACATGTAGGCTTCAAAACAAAGATTATTTCTACACCTTGTCTTGTACATATTCATAAATTATTTAAATCAATGGACCTTTCCATTTTTAGCTCACCTGGCCTGAAAGGCGAAGTGATCTTATGCCATGGCGGCCGTCCGTCATCCGTCAAATCGCGTCGTCTCCTTAATGGTTTGACCGATTTCAACCAAATTTGACTGGAATGATCCTAAGCTGCTACCATCCAGCCTTTTTTTCAGAATTTTTATTGATCAATTTTTTGGGTGAAAACCTTAGATTTTATGAAAAATCTACCGGAAATGGTCAAAATGCTAGTCATCCTTAGTTGCTTGACATATTTCAACCAAATTTGTATAGATGCATTCTATGGTGGTAGGCTCTAGAACCTCTTCAGAATTTTGATTGATCAATATTTTGAGTGCTATCTTTGATTTTTTGAAAATTCAACCAGAAATGATCAAAATGCTACTCTTCCTTGGCTTAGCTGCTTGACATATTTCAACCAAATTTGACTAGATGCATTCTATGGTGGTAGGCTCTAGCTTATGTTTTCAGAATTTTGATTGATCTATTTTTGGGGTGAAAATCTGAGATTTTATGAAAATTCAACTGGAAATGGTCAAAATGCTACTCCTCCTTAGCTACATGAAATATTTCAACCAAATTTGACTAGATGCATTCTATCGTGGTAGACTCTAGAACATCTATTCAGATTTTTTATCCATTTTTTGTGTGACGATCTGAGATTTTATGAAAATTCAACTGGAAATGGTCAAAATGCTACTACTCCTCCTTAGCTACATGACATAATTCAACCAAATTTGACTAGATGCAGTCTATCCTGGTAGACTCTAGAACATGTATTCAGAATTTTGATTGATCACTTTTTTGGGTGAAAATCTGAGATTTTATGAAATATCTACTGAAAATGGTCAAAATGCTACTCCTCCTTAGGCTGCTGGACATATTTCAACCAAATTTGTATAGATGCATTCTATGATGGTAGGCTCTAGAACCTCTTCAGAATTTTGATTGATCGATTTTTTGGGTGAAAATCTGAGATTTTATGAAAATTCAACTGCAAATGGTCAAAATGCTACTCCTCCTTAGCTACGTGACATATTTCAACCAAATTTGACTAGATGCATTCTATGGTGGTAGGCTTTAGATCATGTTTTCAGAATTTTGATTGATCAATTTTTTGTGTGAAGATCTGAGATTTTTATGAAAATTCAACTGGGAATGGTCAAAATGCTACTCCTCCTTAGCTACGTGACATAATTCAACCAAATTTGACTAGATGCATTCTATCCTGGTAGACTCTAGAACATGTATTCAGAATTTTGATTGATCGATTTTTTGGGTGAAAATCTGAGATTTTATGAAAAATCTACCGAAAATGGTCAAAATGCTACTCCTCAGCTGCTGGACATATTTCAACCAAATTTGAGTAGATGCATTGTATGGTGGTAGGCTCTAGAACGTTTATTCAGAATTTTGATTGATCAATTTTTTGGGTGAAAATCTTTGATTTTATGAAAAATTTACCGGAAATTGTCAAAACCCATCTCTTAACCGTGTCAAGGATTTCAACAAAATTGTGCTGGAATGATCCTATGTGAGTAGGCTCCAGATGCTGTATTCAGAATTTTGATTGGTCAATCTTTTGGGTGAAAATCATGATTTTTTAATGAAATATTTACTGGAAATTGACAAAACACATCTCCTTAACAGCTTGGCTGATTTTATTTGACTTTGATGATCCTACAGTGCTAGAATCTGGACTTTCTATTTAGAACTTTGATTGGTCGATTTTTCCGGTGGCCATCTGTTTAATGTAAAAGATTTGTGTATATTTAAATGCAAATGTTTCAAACGCTAATGGTCCAGGTGAGCGTCACAGGCCCTTGGACCTGTTGTTAGCTATGTCCCGCCCGTCTCTAATTAGGCTCCACCTACACCGCGCTCATGATGTGATCGATCGATCTCTGAACTCCTTGACTATCAATTTCCAGAAAACTACAGGTAGGCTGTTGAATATTTTGAAACTAATTTGATTGGGTGCTATTTCTGCCTATAGCAGCAACAGCGTCCAGTCAAATTAGTTTCAAAATATTCAACAGCGTGTTTCTTAAATAGCAAAAACATAGAATTCGTACAACATGTCAGACTATTAAGCGTTAAAGACGGGCGATATAGAATCATTCATGACATCATGATTATGACAGTGGCATACACATCGCGTATTTGATTATGACGTCATATGATTGAGTGAGGAAATGGATTCATGAATTGTCAGACCGGTACTCAAATACACCTCCTCTGTATGATCACCAATCTTTAAGAGAGATATGATGTAATATAAAACATTCTCCATCGTGCAGCGAAATTTGTTCCAGGGCTAAAGGACTTTCCTTAAAGTAGTCGACTCAAGTTACTAGATATCCCATCAATGAGACACAGATTTTGTATATGGTGACATGATCGAGACCCTTATTGAAGTGAACGACCAAGCAGTGTGCAAAAACATTCTCATGCCATTAACTGGACACTCCGGCAATACTGTCCAAATCCCACTCAAGAACAAAACTAAGACAGCATAGTTTCACCCAGCGAATTGTTAACACATGGAACGCACTACCATTGCATATATACACCTGTGCAAAAGTTAAGCACCACCCTATTTTTACGCACATGCGAGGGTATATTCATGTGCTATGAAGAAAGCAATAGCATAAACATTTATGTACCCATCCATCTTAGTGCAAGAGGTAATAATGCAACTAGAGGAATGCTGATTATGATGGTGGGGAAACACTGTATGTTTTTGTTTGAACTTGAAAACGAGGCCTGAATATGGTTACGTTGACACAACTGACAACTATTGCCCTACAGTTGACACACGTGGCTAGATTGTCATTAATGGTGTCTGAAAACGAAGTTTAACATCTGTGCACGAGTTTGAGACTGTCATTATTAATACCGGGTATATCCACCTTGTGCCTGGATGACGGCCTGGACACGACGTCTCATGCTGGTCACCAACCGACTGTTACGCCATTGTGGTATTCGTTGCCATTCAAGATGGAGTGCGTCTGTTAATTCCTGTAGGTTCTGCACAGGAGGATCCCTCCTTCTCACCATGTTTCCCAGAATGTCCCAGATATGCTCAATAGGGTTCATGTCAGGGCTCCTTGCTGGCCATGGTAGGGTTTCGATGGCATTCTGGCGGAGGTATTCATGCACAGCTCTAGCACGATGTGGTCGGGCATTGTCATCCATGAATATAGGGTGGGTTCCAGGTGCATGATTTACAAAATGAGGGACCACAACTCTATCCAGTATGGAATCTTGATATCTTTGTCCATTTAGTGTTCCAGGTACAGTCAACAGATCCAGCTTACAATCAAATGAGATGCACCCCCATATCATAACGGAACCTCCACCAAATGGAACTTCTTCCATGATGTTACGTTGGTCGTACGCCGTGCGTCTGGACCTCCATACACGAGTTCGACCATCTGTGGCATGAAGCAGGAACCGACTTTCATCGGACCAGTGTACCCGTCTCCAGGATCTCATGTTCCAGTGTCTTCTTTCGTTGCACCACCTCAGACGCTCCTCTTTGTGGTGTGCAGTGAGGAGAGGACGTCTGACAGGTCTCCTAGCTTTCATGCCAGCAGCATACAGTCTCCTTTTGACGGTAGACATTGACACTCTATTGCGCGTTTCCCATTGCTGGCTGAGCACTCTGCTGTTGGTGAATGGAGATCTCCTAACAAGGCGTACTAGGGCTCGATCATCACGGGCAGTAGTCTTCTTCGGTCTTCCAGATCTAGGCCTGTCCTTCACCTCGTTAGTTTGCCCATGTTTTGCAATCAAACGACTGATTACAGTATGGTTAATGTTCAGCTGTCTGCCAATCTCTCTGCATGACATACCAGTGGTATGCATGCCTATGATTTGCCATTTCACACGATTACTTAACCTTCGTCTTGCCATAGCGGTTCACAATCAAGAGCTAATTCTCTCTGTACAAATAAACCACGGTCATGAACACAAAATTCCTAATCTTGTCGCCTAAATCTGTATGTAATGTTCTACACCTCAAACTGGACTTTTACATAACTGAACACGTGTGCTGTTTCCCGCCACGCATGGACATCAAGCGGCGTGAAGTCATGCATGCATGTGCATTTCGTACTTGGAATTATGTCAGCTAACGCGGGGACAAAAAGTATGGCAGCCTAGTTGTACCATCATGTTTCTACGTTCTATTGTTTTTGCTGGTGCTTAACTTTTGCACAGGTGTATAATTTCAGCACCAATGCTTGACACATTCAAAGCAAACCTTGATGTACACTTCAAAGCCACAGACACCATGTATGACGATGAAGCGCTAGAAAGTCACAGAAAAGTTTTTTCACAAAGCGGAAAGTGCATGAACCTTAATAGTTACATGTAGCTTGAAAGTAAGATTCTGGAAATTCATGGATGAAAGGGTTTAAATCGACCTAAACCCGCATACAAAGTGGATGCAGCTTAGTGAGAAATGGGCGGTGAATGGACCTTTCCAGTTTTAGGTATGCCCCGCCCCACCTCTAGCTAAGCTCCACCCACACTTCACCGTGTTGAGATCGATCGATTCCCGAATGCACTGACTATCATTTTCCTGAAAACTATAGACAGGTAAGGTGTTGAATATTTTGTAACTAACTTGACTGGGTGCTGTTGCTGCCTATGCCTATATAGTAAAGACATACAATTCATATAACAACGCATAGTCCATCTTCAATTATGCGTTCGTGACGTACTTATCTACATCATTCATGATGTCATAATGACGTCATTGTTTATGATTTCATTCTACACGTCACATAGTTGATTATGACATCATACGGTGAATGGATACAGTGGAAAGGCCCCATTCCTGGAAATGGATCCCTGTCTTCTCAACAAATGATCAGCCACTATGAATCTAGAGGATACTTTCTATCATCACTGATTAACTGACTTACTGCTGCAGGCCACTAGATAATAATTTCAATGGGCAATAACTCTGATCCTGCTGAATATTTTGAAAAACAATTTGAATGAAGGTTGTAGGTGCTTAGCTAAATCCAAGATGGCTGCCAACTTCTAGCAGCCATCTTAAAAATTGGTTTCCGAACCATAACTCCTACTCTGTTTAGTGGATCGCTTTGAAACTTCATATGATTACTGCACATGGTTGGAGTAAGAAACCTATCGACTTTGTAGATGATATGGCCGCCATGAATCTACTGGCCTCCATCTTGAAAATTGGTTTCGGGATGATAACTCCCATGACCATTTAGTCGATCGCTTTGAAACTTCATAGGATGATTGGTCTAGGGATGATGAAGAAATCACTATTTTGTGATAGCTCTCATTCATTGGTTTTTCATCATGGCATGGCATTATGTGCCGTTTGTGGAGCTCTTGTTTTCAACGCTACTATGCACAAAAACTTGAATATTTTGAAATTAATTTGACTGGAAGCGTCAGAGGCTGCAACGGCTTCCAATCAAATTAATTTCAAAATATTCAGCAGAATAAGTTTTTACTACACTACAACCTACCTCCTTGCATTACTATTTCTCTTTCCTTCTCTGAAGGGAAGCGTAGTAGGATGAATTTTTTACAGCCAATATTTGCTGGGTATTGTGGTTCCAGTGACTGAAGGTTTCTCCAGGTATCTCCATACTCTCTCTAATGATGAGATCCATAGTAATTCATTTGAATGCTATGTCTCAAAATGAGGCAAGAAGAGGGTTAATCCAATACCAAGTGCCACTGAGTAGGTCATTAAGCACAATGACAACCTCATTGGCTGATAACTATCACATGACCTTGTTGGTAGCGACCAAGACTTCATTCCTTTTCCTACTATTGAAGGGGTGTATAAAAATTTTTTATAGCCAATTTAAAAGTTATTTTCTAACTTGGAATTGCTGTGGATAGAAGAAAGTCATAAAGATCATCAACTCTGTCAAATCTCTGTTATTATGATTCAGATTTGAGAAAGTCTCCGAAGAAGACCAAAGAGAAGGTCAAAGAAAAGAATCAGAATCATTCTATCAGATGTCCTTCTGGCAATTGCCATAGATTCATAAAATCGAAACACGTCGGACACGTGTGTTCGTAATGTACATCGTGTACTTTAGAATCGACCTGTTTGATATGCGGGTCATGGTCCCAATCTGCCAGAATGTCATTCTTTAAACCAAATTCCCCAGAGATCTTAAATATTCCTTGGAATCCGTCTCCTTCAAGGTCGGTGGCTAAAATAAAGGCCATGCCCGAGGCCACGGTGGATTCAGCCATCCTTGAAAAAAATTGTACTATCTATGGAACGTCTCCAGAAACATGTTCACAATATTGACTCGTCTATTGACAGTAGGATCAATAAGATTATCCTGGACCAGTCGGTTACCAATGCTTCATCTCTTGACGTACTTGTTTGTGAAGCATTGGAGCTGTCTGTCCCCAGGAAGCGCCTATTTTCTAAATCTAATAAATTACAACTCACTGATTTACATTGTTTCAGAGGTGCCACAAAAAATGGGAAGAATAAGAGTACAAAAACTCAGGTTTCGCCTCGTTCGCCACCTGTTCATAAGCCCGTCATACCATTCCAGGATACATCAGATCATTCTTCATCTATCAACATGTGGCACGAATTCGGTTTATCCTCTCTTGGGCCCGAGCGGGTCATAAGTCGGTCCTATATTTCACCATTCAACATTCCGCAGCCTGCGCCTGAGTGGGTCGTAAGTCGGTCCTGTTTCTCACCACCTATCACTGCCAATGCAACTGATCTCACATCCATTGACTTCTACCAAGCCAGTTTCATTATCTTTTGTTGTCAGTGCCGGCTCCGGCCCCGGGTCTTTTTCCGGGTCCGGGTCCACACCTCTGGTCAGGCTCCAGTTTTTCCCGACCTGGCTCCTGGCATGGCCGGTCATTCTGGATTATCAATTTCCCCAGTATAGCAGCCGGGGCCGGGTTTTTCCCAGCCCCGGGTCTGGATGTTGGCCGGCTTTGGTTCCCGATCTTATCTCTGGGGCCGGACACGGAATTTTGTCCTGGTCCAGCTGCTGGGGAGACTTCGGGTTTTGAGTTCTTGCCAGCCCCGGGTCTTTTCCCGGGTCCGGGTCCACACCTCTCTGGTCAGTCCTATGGTTTCTTGCTTCGGCTCCTTATTACTGTAGGTCCGGGGCGGGCGTTGGACTTCTTGGTGTGTCAGATTCTATCTGTTTTCCGTTTACCCCCCCCCCCCCCCCCCCCCCCCCAGGACTCAGCAGGCTCCGGAGCCGGGTGCCTTGCAAAAATTATCCATCATCCATTTTTAGCTCACCTGGCCAGAATGGTCAAGTGAGCTTATGCCATGGCGACCGTCGTCTATCCGTCATCCGTCCGTCAACTTTTAGTTTAAAATGTATCTCCTATACCTCTTGGCAGATTTTAATCAAATTTGGCTAGAAGGATCCTATGAAGGTAGGCTCTAGAACTTCTATTCAGATTTTTGATTCGTCAATTTTTTGGGTGAAAATCTTAGATTTTATAAAGATTTACCGGAAAGTGTCAAAACGCATCTCCTCCTTAGCTTTTTGACAGAATTCAGCCAAATTTGTCTTGAACGGTCGTATAGTTGTAGGTTCTAGAAATTTATTCAGATTTTTGATTCGTCAGTTTTTTGGGTGAAAATCTTAGATTTTGTAAAAAGTTTAGCGGAAAGTGTCAGAATGCATCTCCTCCTTAGCTTCTTGACAGATTTCAACTAAATTTGCTTGGAAGGATCCTATAGGAGTAGACTCTAGAACCTCTATTCAGAATTTTGATTGGTAAATTTTTTGGGTCAAAATTAGATTTTAGATTAGATTTTCTAAAAAATGTACCGGAAAGTGTTGGAGCGTATCTCCTCCTTAACTGCTTGAGAGATTTCAGCCAAATTTGTCTTGAACGATCCTATGGAGGTAGGCTCTGGAACCTCTATTCAAATTTTTGATTGGTCAATTCTTTTGGTTAAAATATTTGATTTTGTAAAAAATTTACTGGAAAGTGACAAAACGTATCACCTCCTTAGCTTCTTGATAGATTTTAACTAAATTTGTGTGGAAGAATTCTACAGTGGTATGCTCTAGAATTTCTATTCGAAATTTTGACTGAAAAATTTATCCGAAATTGTCATATGTCTCCTCCTCCTTAGCTTCTTGACAGATTTCAACTAAATTTGCCTGGAAGGATCCTATAGTGGTGGGCTTTAGAACTCTTGTTTAGAATTTTGATTGGTCAATTTTTAGAAATTGTCAAAATGCATCTCCTCCTTGGCTTCTTGACAGATTTCAACTTTTATGCACACCTGTTTCAGGAGGATATAGTAATGGCTTTGTCCGTGTATGCATCATCTGTCCGGGTTTTTTTTGTCTGAACTGTATTTTCAGTAACCAAATTTAGTATATGAATGCATTATACCCTAATGCTGCCCTATGTCAAAAGTAGGTCACCATGACATACTTTTCATGGTTCAGTAAGCATCATAAAAAATTGTATTCGTCTCTCCCCGATTTTTTTGGTAGTACTATATTTTCAAAAGTTTTTCATATTTAGTCAGCATAGGGATGCATCATAGCCTAAAGGCATGAAAGGTGTGTAACGCATCAAAAGTGTGACCTACTTTTTATAGTTCACGGAACATCATAGGTTACTATGGTCTGGGCTGTAGTTTCAAGGTTTTTTATACAGTTACAACCAAACTTGGTTTATGGATGCATTGTAGGCTAAGTTTCTGTAGCCTATGAAAAGTAGGTCACCCTGACCTGCTTTTCATGGTTTACTGCACATCATATAAAATTGTGATTGTCCCAAATTTTTTGTACGAACTATATTCTGAAGAATTTTTCACAAATACATGTATTCAACTATGGCTATATGGATGTGTATCTTAGGCTAAAGGTTAGTTATATATCGGAAGTAGGTCACTGACCTATCTCATGGTTCACTGAGCATCATAGAAAATTGTTGTCCGTTTTAGAACTTCAAGTGGTTTTGATTTACACTAATCAAATGTAGTGTATGTGTGCATTGTAGGCTAATGATCCATCATGTATCAAAGGTAGGTCATACTGACCTACCTTTCGCAATTCACTAATCATCATAGAAAATCCCTGTCCTGGCTTTAGTTTTAAGAGTTTTTTAACCAATCTTGGTGTATGGATGCATGTTACTTGTAGTATCAAATTAGGCCTACTTCATGGTTCACCCAACTTCAATATTAATTGCATGCTTTCAACCAAAGGCAAGGTTCAGTGGAAGGCGGGGTATCCTTCGTGATGCACAGATACTACATGGACCACAGTTGCATTTTTTATTCCTTACAAATTGTTGACGTGTTTTGCTACTTTATCAGCGTCACTAAAACTCTTAGTTTACAATTACCACAAGAACTTTGTCATAAAGGAGCTTAATTATGTTTCAGTAAAATTCACGGTCAAGTCAGAATTGTATGTTTTTCGTCATCGGTTTGTAGTTTACTTGCCTAGAAAACCTTGGTCGAAATGAGACGCTTCTGAGGTTTTTTTGCATAAAAAGTTCAATGTCACAGGTTTTGTCTCTAAACCTGTATCAAAGATCAACTTTTTTACAGTCTTAAAAGAAAGTTATCTCCTAATTTATGTGGCTACGTCATGTACGTCATAAATGGGATATCCTGATTTGACCAATCAAATTATCGGAAATATCTAATACATCATTTCAACTGATTCGTTCTTGGCGAACTCTTCCATCTACATTGAATGTTAGACAGCGAGTTTTAATTTGCCTATCATTTTAAAGTGAGTTCTCATTGGCTAAACTGTGCAACTATTAATTTGCCCAAATAATTTTTCTATGAAACCGCGTAAGTATACAAGATTGAGCTACATATTAATGGTAATATTCCGACGAAATGTCTTAAACCTTTAACCCTCAACTTTGTTAATAAAATTTCAATTTTCTCAAAAAATGTCCATTTGCAAACCTACAGAAGACTATTTTTGAAAATTTATCACTGGAATTACTGGCTTGATTATCGAGTCAGTCATTCTTGTGTTGCATTTTCAAAAATAGTCTTCTTAGTCTGCAAATGGACATTTTCCAAGACCCCTGCAGAAGCCATTTTTGACATCTCGAGTCAAAGGGTTAATGAAAGAACTTTTAAACCCAAAAGGCAGATGATCTTTCTTGACAGGTTGAAGTGTTCTTTTTGTAATTCATGGACTGTATAGTCTAGTGCAGTCCTGTGATGCCTATCGCTACTGACGCTGTTTTAGAAGCGATGTTCTAGGTTTTAAAAATAGTTTCTGTAATCATAAATTTGATGCTAATAATTCTTAGTTACATAAAGTTCTACAATTACACATAGGTACCATATATACAGTATTATTGTTCATGTTTGTTAACCCGTTGCTTACTACATGCAGTGGGTAATGAAGATAGTGTCTCTTAAATAGCTAATTGTAAACATGAAAAAATTGCATTTTTAATAACGTTGAATTGGTACTAATATGAGTCCAAATTATGTTCCTTATTTAATGCTAGTAATCTTCCGACCAGATGTCTTAATGAAGCGCCTTATTTTAAATCCAAAAAGCATATGACAAGTTGAACTCTCCTGTTTTTACCAGTAATTCATTGACTAAGTTGATCTAGTGACCACGTTTGAGAAGTGCTTTTCAACATTTCCATACATTTATTTCTGTCACTAATGTCATTGTAATTTTGTGTTGCATAAGATGCTACTATTACATAACGTTACCTGTTATACAATATTCTTGTTCACGTTTGTTAACCCTTTACTCACAACATGCACATAGTGAGAGGTAGTGGAGACGGAATGACAAGATTTTACAATGACATGCATCATGATATCAGTTAGAATTTGTAATCCATGGTCAGTAATTACTTAAAAGTAAATGCTGTCTGTAACTTAGCGATGTCATCTGTTGTTGTATGGTAAGTACAACTTCGCATAGTGCCACCTCTATGTCACATTTCATATACTGCATCGGAATCATCATTCCAGAATTAGTCTTATTCAACTGTACTTTGTGTCCATCATCTCTTACCAAAATTTTCCATGGATGAGCATGAAATTCAGTTGACCCTAACCCCATGTCATTGTCATTAATGTCCAAACATGCCAAAGAACATGACTGTCATACGAGTCGACACAGACATTTATCTAAGAATGTTAATTTTGTTATTCCATTAACATTTTTTGCCAAATCAGATAAAATAAATTGGCACTTATCAAAGTTATAAATTCAGTTTATTATCAAATTTATACACCTAGTGAACACTATAATTGGAATTATCAAGTCATGAGATTTTACTCTAAATCGTTATCGGCAGGGATTATAGAAATCATTTTCATGCGTGTAATTCTGTTTCCACTCGAAAACTTGACGATTCACTTCATATTTTGAACATGAGAGATGAGACCATGATGGGCATTCAGTTTGGCTAAAATACAGCTGCAGTTATGCGCTTGAATTCTTGAAAAAAATTGTCAGATTTATTCACTAGAGTTCTTTAAAAATTGTGAAATATTTGGATTCAAAATTGGAGTACTAACATGATTCTTCGGTCAAATTGTCATGGTAGATTTACTAAGATCTTATTTCGAAGATTATTCCGTACTAAAACAGAATCTATCTGTCATCCTGTAGAAGTTTCACGAAATATATTTTCATGAGATATGAACTATCCAGTATTTCAAATGCTAATGTTGCAGGTGAGCGACAGGCCATTAGGCCTCTTGTTTTCTCTAGAATTCTGAGGTCCCCGGGCCGGGATCCGGAGTGTCAGAATTTAAATTCTTTTTAATTTTTTCCACTATTTTTGGCATTTTTTCTCATGTTTCCCCGGTCTTGAATGACCTAAGATTCGGGACCGGGTTTAGTAGAACTGCGCCCTGGTCTCTTTTGTGGACCCAGGTTCGGCTCATTTCTTTGGATCGGGGTTCAGGCCTGCTATCATCTTTTTTGTTTCGAATATTAATTTTTCTTAGCTAGATAAGTTATTTCTTTTTCAACGGGATATTTTTTCACCTTATTACATATGTGCATATCATTATCTTATTTAGCAGTACTCTCTCATGCGATATCTTAGTGGTTCAGGCATCTTTCTCCCCTTTTTCTGCGTGTTATCTCTCCTTGCATTCTCATAATTTAAGTTATAGTAATTTTTATTCGTTCTTAATTTTTTCCGCCTGCTCTCTTTCGTATCTGTCAGATTACTGAGCAATTCTAATTAGCTATGTTTTGGTCATATTTCCAGCCCGAGTTAGAGGTACAGTTCTATTCGGGATGTTCATCTTTTCGTATAGACCTCCTCCCTTCTACGTTGGCATGTTGACATACTTTCATAACGTTAGGAGAATTTACATGTCATTCTATATTTACCGTGAATATTTTGTTCTTTTAAGGCTATTTTTCTCTATTTATCTCCCTTTGGTTTTAAAATATTAATTTCCTAAAAGTCAGATTAGACTTGCTCTCATGGTACTTTGTGATTTTCTTTAATATAAGTTTCTTTGATGTATTTCGCAGTTCTTTAGTATCTGTCAGTTTTTATCGTCAGCACTCCTAGTTCGGCAGTCTATTCATCCTAGTCTTATTTCGTCTCAGCGACATTATCGCTCTTCTCTTCTATTTACCATTTTTTCAAGACTAGTTTCTTATTTTTAGCTAAAACATTTTATTTAGTATCATGTGCTCTCCCACCAGTGCGGGATTGGTGATTTTGGGCTCGAAATTTGTCCTTTTCATTCCCTTCTTATCTACTTCCGGTAGCTGTCGGATTGTCATCATTGTTCTTGTCACTTTTATATAGGTCGTTGACAATTCGCCCCGTATATATTTTGTTCCCTTTTTGTTTACATGGCGTTTTTCTCTTTGATATTATATAGATCCTAAGCATAGATCAGTTTTATTTTAGCTAACTCTATCTGGCTATAGCTGGACTCTCACCCCTCCCATAGGTTTACTATGAGATTTCTATTTGCCACTAAATCTGGTTAAGACACTATAAATAAATTTATCTATAATGTTTCAATGTCTACAACTTTTAATAAGTATGGCAATACTTCTATGATGCTTATTTCTCCATACGAAGATAGTGGTAGAGATTGAATAGCAGAAATAAATGCAAGTTACCTCTTTCAGGAATGGGTAAGAATAAGGATTTAGCTCTTATAACTAAGAAACATTGCCTTTCTCTCGATTTCAAGAAACTACTTTCCAATAGTATAAATTGATGCTTTGAAGTCTCTGATCTCATTGTAACATCCTCAATTATTTAAATAGACTCATGAACGCTTTGGACTAATTCTGAGATAACTCAAGAAATATCTTAACTATCAAACATCCTAGCTATTATCAGCCTAGCCCTAATTGGAATATTGAGGCTTTTTAGCCTTTATTCTTCATTTATAGCTTTCTTTATTCAGATATTACGTATCATACTAGTATATCTTGCATCGGTAGGCTTCTTGTCTCCTTTCGTCTTGGTCTTGGACTACGGTCTTCTTAATTTATTTTTAATGTGTATAACTGATGTGTACATTTCATTTTGTAATCAGGATCGATTTATAAGCATCCTTAATGGGTGGTCTTTTCATATTTTGTCTTATGGGTTGCAAAGATTGCTTTTTTATACATGATATCATATTATGGAAAGTTTCCTCTGGTCTGTGTTTTTACCCACCTGGGGGTCACTTTCGACGTCTCTCATGGGAAGTTATTTCCCTCCCTCCCAATGTGCAGATAATGGTATCCACAATTCAACCTCTCAAGGTGGGCCAGTTAGTTTCGGCCAGATCTTTCCTCAGAATCATAGGCCTCATAGTTTCGGTATAGAAAGTGATTTCTTGGGCTCCTCTTATGAGAAGACCCTTCCAGTTCTATCTTATGACCCACTGGAATCAGTCTAGATTTCTGGATCATTGGATTCTCATCAAATTTCAACTCATGAACCATTTCCGGTTTTGGAAAGACCATCAGTCCCTGTTATTAGGGGTCCCTCTTCATCCACCATCTCCTCAGGCCATCTTTTTCACGGATTCATCCCTGGAAGGATGGGGTTTCGTCTGGGATTCCACAAAGATTTCAGGATCCGGGTTCCTCACAGAATCTTCCTATCATGTCAACCTTTTAAAACTGTGTGCGGTTTTCCATGCCCTAATTCATTGGGAACCCCTGGTTCTCGGTCTTTCAATTTTTATCCGATCAAACAATTTCACAGTAGTCTCATTCTTCAATCATCGATGGGTGGGGGGATGGTGTGTTCCAGGTAGGTCTCTCTCTGTCGGGAGTCACTGATCGTGCTTCACTGGTGGAAGTCCTGCAGCTTTTCTCTTCGAGCATCCCACGTCCCAGGTAAATTGAATTTTCTGGCCGATCAGTTATCTCATCCTTCCAGGATCCCAGAAACAGAATGGGAGTTGAAAGAGGCTGTAGCCCAGTCAATTTTTCTCCAATTAGGTCGTCCCCTCATAGACCTGTTTGCTTCTGGCAAGAACAGAAAGATATCCACCTTCATACCTCCCTTTCCGGAAGTCATGGCTCTTTCAGTAGATGCTCTAGCTCAGTCTTGGGACAACATGTTTGCTTATGCTTTTTCCCCTACGATTCTCATTCCTCTGGTACTCTGAAAGATCAGGCAACATCCTTGTGTGCTCCTGTTAACTTTTAGCACTCTGATGTCAAAATTTTAATTTTTCAAATTAAATTAAAAGATGAATGTTCATTTTTCAACAAATTTGGTAGAAGATGGTGCTGTCGTAGACAGCAACATCATCCACCAAAATTGTTGAAAAATATACACCTGTTGTTATTACACCACAAAAACATCCATTACCGTTCAATCACTACTTGCTAAATCAAATATCTGCATTTAGCTATCAGAATAAAATTTTATGCTCGCTTACATACTCCCTAATGCCAATACCATCACCATGTAGACCCTCAACCAGGCTTCTGGTAGAGGTACCCCCTGCATTAGCCATACAATAAACTGGCACCAGTCTGAACTCACTCCTTGGTGATGCCTGTCACTAAGCACGCTAGCGCATGCGCAGTAGGTCCCAAACGTGAAAACTGATAGAAGAGAGATAATGTCAATGAGACGAAATAAGACTAGGATGAATAGACTTTTCAAATATTCTGCTAGCAGATCAGACGCCTGCTATCAACTTAAGGATAAAAGTTTATAGCTTTGCACTGAAAGGTTCAGCTACATTTATTTCTGACTTACGGAAACATGCCTACCATGAAATCTATCTTGCCTAAGTTATGTTTAACTTTCATGTCATGGTGTTTTAGAGGTTTTTGTAACTAGTTTTGAGTTACCAGTTTTCGTGTCAGTACTCCCGTTTTCGAGGTTTGAGAAACCATGCCTATTATATACCATCAAATATACCATGTTATAAAATAGCCAATAACCACTCTTATTACGTAGATCCTATATAGTGCTTTCAAACAATTTTATTCAGGAATCTTTGTGATTCCAGTCTTCAGTCAGAATTATTAAGTTCGTGTTTGATGTCTCCTCGGTAAGCTTTTCTCATTAGTTTTAATAAAACTAGTGCTTTATTTCCGATCATTTTTATTTATAGGATGTGGTTTTAACTTCTGAGAGAGTTAAATGTTCGTCGGCAAAATGCGATCGTTTGCATGCCAAAGACTTTGCGGGTCACGTTTGCATGAAGAGCACCACTTGCTCCCCGTCTAAAATGTGTGGAATGTGTATGGGCTGGCCATTGGTTGTATCCAAAGCATTTTTTAAGGATTTTGTTTCAAAGCCTGCTGTGCCCTTAGGTCGCTACCCCTCCATTGTTGACTGTACCAAGGCAGTATCTACTGCCTCTACCTTGGTCAAAATGTCTGTATCAACAATAGAGGGGGGGGGGTGGGCCTCCTCTTCTAGTTCCAATTCGGATACTGTTATGGCGTTATTCGCAAGATTCGAATTATTTGCAAGTGTGCTAATCAAGTCGCTAGTCGAACGAATATCTTCTGCAATCAAAACTGCCAAAGAGGAGTCGTCAGACTCCGAGCATAGTCCCCATTCTGGTGGTCATTCTCGTAAGTGGGGCAAGCCGATTTCACTCGCCTCGAGACAAGAGATGAAATCTCCAAAATCAAAGTCTGGTGATTCTAAGCAAAAGTCTGGTAAGTCATCCTCGGGTAGGAGCCAGACAAAAGACCACATATGTCTTGAGGGTCCGCATACCCCTCATGCGATGGCATCGGTGGCGGAAGCTTCCGATCCTTCACCTCATGCAAAAGTTAATTTTTCCGTAATTCCTATTGCCAGAAATGTTTTAAGATCGCCGATCGCCTCTGCTCCCGTCTCTGCTCCTGGCTTGTCCGGGCAAGCGGGTTTGCATTCCGGTTTGTCTTCTGGTTTGACCGGGCATCCGGATATGAGCACTGTGATTGTTACTGGCTTGACTGAACATCCGGTGTCTCATGATAATCTGGCTTTTCCGTCCACATCCGTTTCTGGTTTTTCCGTTTCCGGCAGTAGTGTTGCTGATTCCGGTAGCAAGAATGCATATCTGGGGCTGCTGGACCCGGCATTGCTTCATTCATCTTTGTCCGGTTCCGGTTTTTCAGCTTCCTCTTCCGGTAGTAGTGTTGCTACTTCTGGTAGGAAGAATGCACATCCGGGTCTGTTGAACCCTTCTTTGCATACATCCTCTCTTTCCGGTCCAGGTTTTTCAACTTCCGCTTCCGGCAGCAGGGTAGCTACTTCCGGTAGGAATTATGCATATCCAGGTCTGTTGGATCCATCCTTGCATTCCATTTCCAGTTCCGGTTCCGGTTTTTCTATTTCCGCTTCCGGTGGCAGTGTGTCTGCTTCCGGTTTAAGAGATGCTTCCCCAGGTCAGTTAGATCCGGCGAAACATTCTATTTCCGGTTCTGGCGTACCAGTTTCTTCTGGAAATAATTTTTGCGCATCAGATTATGAGCTGTTGATTAACTCTAATCCCCATTATAGTAATATTTCTGCTCCTTCTGATTCTGATTATTTTCGCGCTACTCCTGCTCAGGTTTTTTATAGGCATGATTCTGTTCCTTCTTCTCTCTCTCAGTCTGTTCATTCTTCTGATTTTGTTCATCCTTTCGGGAGGTGGTGTCTCAATCTCATTCTTCTTCTCCTTCTAACATGTCTCATGTAGCTTCTAAGAAAGGTAGTAATCATCCTGCTTCCTCCTCCTCATCTGCTATGTCGGCTAGAGATTTTTCGTGTAGCCATTTTTCTAAATCTTCTTCGCTTTTTCATTCTTCAACTGTCTCTCCTCCGGGTTTTCTTCATATCCCTGCTTCTGTTCATCAGAACTCTTCTTCTCATGTCCCTTCTTCCTCGTCTTCTCAGTCTGCCTCTGCGCTTCCTTTTTATTCTTCCTCTTCTCCTTCTTTTGATCATCTGGATCCTATTGTTTCTGTCGTCTTTTCCCCAGAATTGGAATTCCAGATAGTTGATTCGTGATTCCTCTCACCACCGCTCTTTTATTTCTGCTAGATTTTTGATCCTATCTAGATTTTCTGCCAGTGGTTTGGATTCATATTCGTTTCCTTCTATTCAGCAAGAGGATCGTGATGTTAATCCTTCTGATCAGGCTTCATTGGTTTTGGATTCTTGCTCGGGCTCTGCGTCTATAGGTTTAACTTCTCCTTCCTCTTTAAGAAACTTTGATTCTTCTGTTTCTTTGGATTCTGATCTTTATCCTCTTCCTTCTTCGCCATCTCAGGCTTCTACTAATACTATCCCAAGATCAGTCAGGGCCAGGAATCTGAGGAGCTTTTACCCGGTTAGGGCCTCCGCAGATGATTGGTCTTCGACTCATCGATGGATAGCTTCTTCTCTTTCTCATCCTCTCAGGATGAGTTTTCAATTGATCCTCCTTCTTTGGATCTGCTCTGTCCTCTTCTGATCCTTCTAGTGTTCCTCGTGTTCTTCCAGTAGATAACTTGGTTATAGATATGCTTGACTTTTATGTGAATGAGGTCCAGTCGAAAGACTTCTCTCTTACTCCCAAGTTAGATGCTCCGGTTCAGGTTCCGAAAGTTGATTTTATTAGATTGGCCGCTACCCAATCTCGCAATGGTCCGGCTTGGGACATTCTATCTTCAAATCTCAAGGAGTCCTCTAAAGTAGAATTGTCTACTGATCTTTTTAAATAGGAATCTGTTTGTCGTGCTCAAATAAAATCAGCAAATTTTATGGCCCTTCTTTCAGAGGCGCTTCTCAAGGCTCAGGAGAAGGGTGATCAGATTCCTCCTGAAATTTTTCGATCTTTCGCCGATGTTTCAAGAGGTTCCTTGAACTCGGTTTGCCGTTCCTTGGGTTTCATTACCTCTAAAAGAAGATCAAGGAAACTTACAGAGGTTAGCATTTCGAATTCACTCAGGAGTAACCTTATTTCAGCTCCTTTTGGATTGGACATTTTTGACCAGGCTTCTACCAATATTCTTAGAGCTGAGTCCGATCGCCTTAGATCAGCTACGGATCTGCGAGATCAGATCTCTGCTTTGAAACCATCGGTCAAGAGAGGCTCTTCCTCGGTCAGAAGTCTGAATTCCTCTCCCAGGAGGAAGAGTCTCAAGTCGGATGAGTATGGTGCCTATCCTTCTAGGGGTTTCACAAACTCAAACCGGTCCTCTGATTCCCAATCCAGATCCGCGGAGGAGGATCGTTTCGAATCCATTTCATCTCATAGACCTAGATCCCAAGTCCATCAAGCCCCCTTCTCAGGTAAGAAGGGGTCAGGTGTTTTCACGAGGTTCTAGATCCTAATTCTAGAGGTCGCTCCTCTAGAGGTTTTCAGACTAGACGGGCTTGAAGGGATGGCCATAACTTGGGTCGGCCTTTCCATTTCGTCTTTCCCAGTCTTTCCTCCTCCTCCTCCTCTTCTACCACCTTTGGATCTATCGGTGCAGTCCCTTCTTCCCAGTGTGCCAGTAGGAGGGCGCCTGTCTCTGTTTTGGGAGACTTGGCAAGCCCTCGTTCAGGACTCCTGGCTTTTAGAACATATCCGCTGGGGTTATGCACCATCTTGGATAGATCTTCCTCCTCCTCCTCTGTCTTGCCAGCCCAAATGGACTCCGGTCCCTTCCAATCCGGAGAAGTTGGAGGCACTGGAAGACGAATTGGAGTCGATGTTTCTAAAGAAGGCTATAGAAGCGGTTCCTTTATGGAGAGTAGACCCGGGATTCTACTCAACTCTATTTCTAGTCCCCAAGAAAACATGTGGATGGCGTCCAATTATCAATCTAAAAAGGTTAAACCTAATTTCTATTCCAAAATTCAAAATGGAGACTATCTCAGATTATTGCCAGTCTGAGTCCAGGTATGTGGACGTCGTCCATAGACCTGAAGGACGCTTATTTTCATATTCTCATCCACCCTTCTTTCAGAAAGTTCATGAGATTCGCTTTCAAGGGCCGGGTATGGCAATTCATAGCCGTGCCTTTCGGCCTGACCACGGCTCCCTTTCTCTTCACCCGCCTAGTATCAGCCGTAGCAGGAATTCGACACTGTCATTCTATTCCCCTTCACGTTTATATAGACGATTGGTTACTAAAAGCAGAATCTTCCTCAATTCTGTCAAGTATCGTTCCAGAGGTCTGCAGTCTGGCTTGCAGTCTAGGATGGGTCATAAATCTAGAAAAATCATGTTTGACTCCATCTCAGGTTTTCACCCACCTAGGCATTGTTTCTACGCAGTTCGAGGCTTAGTCTTCCCTTCAGATCTAAGAGTAGAAGCCATCTTAGTGGCCATGGAAATTCTGTCCTCCTCTGCCATGGTCAGAGCAATCTTTTTTCTCCCGGTGATAGGCTTGATGGTCAGCGTCGAGAACATCATTCCGTGGGCTCGCTGATGAGAAGACCTTTCCAAATGTATCTTATGTCCCTGTGGAAACAGTCGGTTCATTCGATTTACCATCAGATCCCTGTCAGAGAACATTTAAGTCCCCACCTAGAATTTTGGAAGGATCGTTCTCTGCTTCTGATGGGTGTTCCTCTGTTAAAGTCTTCTCCTCAAGCAATTATCTTCACAGACGCTTCCCAGGAGGGATGGGGAGCGGTCTGGGATTCCCTGTCTGTTTCAGGCCTGTGGTCCCTGGAGGAGTCGTCAGCCCACATCAACATTCTGGAATTGTGGGCTGTCAAGAAGCCTCCTTTCTTGGTCGGATCGGTTACAGGGTCTCAAAATCTCGATTCGATCAGACAATTCAACAGTAGACTCTTATATCAACAGGCAGGGGGCACAAAGTCGTCTCTCCTATGCTTGGAGGTGTGGAATCTCCTCATGTGGTGTCGCATGAACCAAATTTTCCTAGTGTCCACTCATGTCCCAGGATGTCTGAATTTTCTTGCTGACCAATTGTCTCGCCCCTCCAAGTTCGCCCACACAGAGTGGCAGTTAAAGAGGTCGGTTATCAAAGCGATCTTCAACCTCTTGGATCGTCCCCACGTAGATCTGTTCGCGACCTCTCTGAATGCCCAGATCTCCTCTTTCATGTCTCCTTTTCCGGACAATCAGGCGTTGGCTGTGGACGCCCTGTATCAGTCCTAGACAGAAATCTTCACTTATGCGTTCCCTCCAACAATCCTGATTCCTTTGGTTCTGAAGAAAGCCAGGGACCAGATCTGCGAGATTTTGTTGATAGCTCCCTTTTGGCCAAAAAGGATCTGGTTTGTAGACCTCGATCTTCTAATAGACTTCCAGTGTCCCCAGACGTGCTGTCTTAAGTAAGGGGAACTTGCCTTCATCTAAACCCAGGAATCTTCAGTCTGTGCGTTTGGAGAATATCGAGTGCTCGGTCCCTGAGAATAAAGTTTCTGCAAGATCTCAGGAAATCATTGATTCTGCCAGGAGGGAGTTGACCCGAAGAGTTTACAAAGGTCGACTTAAGATATTTGGAGAATGGTGTTCAGATCATGATCTCGTGCCCGATTCTGTTTCTATTTCCCAGGTGTTAGACTTTTTGTCTTATCTGTTCGATTCTTTACTTCTGTCTGCTAACGCTGTAAGAGGATATAGATTTTCTTTAGCATCTTCTCTTCCTTGTTTGTTGAATACTCAAGTTAAAGATACTACGGTTCTTAATGGTTTCATCAGAGGTTTAGGTAATATTCTTCCTCCAGTTGCTAAACCTTTGCCTTCCTGGAACTTGGCTCTGGTTCTTCAGGTTTTTGGGCAGGTCATCATTTCGAACCTATCTCTACGATTAGCTTCAAACCTTTAACCTTGAAGACCGTTTTTCTAGTTGCATCTGCTTCTGCAAGAAGACAATCCGAAATCCATGATTTTTCCGCTGAAGAGAATAGGTTTATTGAATCTGGGGATGGTTTGGTTTTATATCCCAGAAGGGATTTCTTATCAAAAACCCAATCAATCCGTTTTCCAGCTAAACCGATTATTTTAAAATCTTTAACCTCCTTTTCTGTCTGACAGACTTTGGTGTCCTGTCAGAGCTCTAAAAGTATACAAGCGTCGTACTGATTTTAAAAGATCCAATCCGTCCCGTTTCTGGGTTCTGTATGCGGAAGGGGTAGCCAGACCAGTCTCTAAGGCAACTATTGCCAGATGGATTTGTGAGACCATTCGCCTTTGCTACAAGATTGCTTCTCCTGAGCATATCAATCTTTCTAACATTAAAGCTCACAACGTTAGAGGGATGGCTACCTCTTTTGCCCTTTTTGCTGGCTCTTCTGTAGACGAGGTTATGCAAGTTGCAGGATGGAAATCTGAATCTACTTTTACTACTTTTTATTTAAAAGACCAGAGCGCAGCGGCTTCCTTTTTTAGGAACATTATGATTTTAATAAAAAAAGGCTGAAGACCATTTACCAAGCACATCCCACCATTTTCGTTAGGACCGTGCATCTGCGTGTAATGGTGAGAGTTGTTCCTTGGTTTTTATTTATTTCTTTAAGTTTAAAGTTTTATTTGGTTGATAATCTCTGTGTAATTGGTTAAGATGCACCATTATGTTATGTTATTAACATTTGGTTATGTTTTGTTTGATTTTGATCCTTGCTTATGGATTCTCAAATCTCCTCCCACCAAAGTTTCGTAGTGGGACACTGACCAAATCTAAGGGTTTAGCAAGTAGTGATTGAACAGTAATGGATGTTTTTGTGGTGTAATAACAACCCCAACAGACCCTCCTTTAGTGGGTTGGTCTGTAGTTTTATTAACTACTATAAAAACATACTTACCATTCAATCACTACGACCCGGCCTCAGCCACCCCACTGGGTATTGATTTGAGAATCTATTCTGCTTATATGGCACTTAAATTTAGAAAAGTGAATCAGTTTTCACGTTTGGGACCTACTGCACATGCGCGAGCGTGCTTAGTGACAGGCGTCACCAAGGAGTGAGTTCAGACTGGTGCCAGTCTATTGTATGGCTAATGCAGGGAGTCCCTCTACCAGAAGCCTGGTTGAGGGTCTACATGGTGATGGTATTTGCATTCGGGAGTATGTAAGCGAGCATAAAAATTTTATTCTGATAGCTAAATGCAGATATCTGATTTAGCAAGTAGTGATTGAACGGTAAGTATATTTTTATAGTGGTTAATTAAACTACAGACCAACCAACTAAAGGGGGGGGGTGTTCTGTTGGGGGTTTATTTGCAATTTACACAGTAAAATATAGAATATTGACATCAGAGTGGTAAGGGTTAATAGCTCCGTTTTGGCCCACATAATCCTGGTTTCTGGATCTTCTGGACCTTCTTGTAGAACTCTCTGTTACTTCCTACAATCTATTGTCCCAGAACAGAGGCAGGATTCTCCATCAGAATCCAGAAATCTTTCACTTTTCAGTTGTTGAGTTGCCCCTTACTTCATCAATATTTCAGTCAGATCTCAGGAACTTATGGAGAAATCCATCAGAACTTCCACTCGAAACATTTATAAGACTCGATTTGATGGTTTAAAAAAAAAATGGGGTTCAGACCGTTCTATCCTGCGCTCTGAGGCCTGTGTGACTCAGGTCACAGATTTTCTGGTTTCCTTTTCTATCAGAAAAAGCTCTCGGTTAACACTGTCAATTCTTATCGATTTGGTCTGAACTCCTTTGTCAAATGTCTTCTTGACCCTTCAGTCCAAGTACAAAAATTCATTTTACGACCTCATTAAAGGTATGGGTAATTCACATCCACCTTTTAAGAAACCCCTTCCTTCCTGGAACCTTTCGCTTGTATTACAGGTTCTTGCTGCGAAACATTTTGAACCCTTAGGTTCTGTTTGTTTAAAACATCTTAGCCTCAAAGCAGTATTTTTATTAGCAGTAGCATCAGCTAGCCGTCGCTGTGAAATTCATGCCCTTTCTGCTGAATTGGATAGATTTCAATTTATGGGTAATAGTATTATTCTTTATCCCAGGGCAGAATGTCTCTCCAAAACTCAGTCAGTCAAATTCTTGGGTAAATCCCATTATAATTCATAAACTTTCTTACTTTTCGGAAGAAGCTGTTCGTTAACCCTGTTAGGTTCTATCATTTTTGCCTGGACTCTTTTGTCACATGTCTACATAATCCTTTGGTTCAAGATCAGTAACATTTCACGATCTCTAGGGTTTGGGAAATTCTCATCCTCCCTTCATTAACCCCTTACATCCTGGAACCTATCCCTTGTACTTCAAGTTCTAGCTGGTAAACTTTTTGATCCTTTAGGATCTCGTTGTTTAAAACATCTCACTCTCAGAGCATTCTTTTTATTAGCAGTAGCTTCGGCTAGCCGTCTCGGAAATTCATGCCTTGTCTGCAGCATCTCCTGATTGGGATAGTTTTCAAGTTACAGGTTTTAGCATTATCCTCTATCCTAGGTCAGAATTTCTGTCCAAAACTCGGTTGAGTTTTTAGGTAAACCCATCATATTTCATAAGCTTTCTGCTTTATCTCCAGATGATTCTGTCCGGTTCCCTGTTAGGAATCTCTATAGTTACAAATTCCATTCTGCTTGCAAACGATCCGATGATAGACATCTTTGGGTTACGTTTGCAGAAGGCATTGATCATCCTGCCTCTTTAACCACTATTTCACGTTGGATCGTTGATATTATTAAAATTTGCTATGAATTAGTTTCTTCCGGGGACAATTCACTAGTTGGTGTTAACGCCCATGATGTTAGGGGCCTTGCCACCTCTTGTGCCCTTTTTATGGATCTTCTCTTGATAATATCGTGCAAGTTGCTAACTGGAAATCAGAGAATACTTTTATTAATTTCAATCTTAAAGATTCTGGTCCTTCCTTCTTCTATAAAAATATTCAGACTGTAGCTTCAGGGACCATGACTCTTATTTCTTCATCATCATTTTCTCTTCTTTCATCATCTTCATGACACTTTATTTTTATTCATTTCATTCTTGCATGATCATCTCTTCTCTCTTGTATTCCTGAGGTCGTTTAATGTCCTCCTTTCTTCTTTCCTCTGTACCTTTTCTATTAGGGTTACTTATGAGAGTAATTCTGAGGAATTGCTGTCATTTGTAGTATTTTGCTCTACTTGTTATTACTAAATTCGTATTCATTTTTTCTATTTTTCACATCAATTTTGCGCAAAAATTTGCCTGATTCCAGGCTTTGTGCAATGTTGAAATTTGTATTTGAGAAATAGTAATGCAAGGAGGTAGGTTGTAATGTATTAACAACGACCAGACGACCCGGAGTGTCTGGTCTTATGTTTTACTAATTACATATGCATACCTCCTATTACGGCCGACCTCAAGCCTCCCCTCTGTTGAATTGGGGGGGCATGCTTGAGGCTTCAATGGTCATATATTATTAGTATAGTCATATTCAGGAAAGATATTCATTATAGTCTTCAGCCTTTATGTTATACCCAGATATGTCAGAATTCAACATATTTGGGTATTTCTGAAAATATCCTGTCATAATGTAGAGAATTTAGGTTAATTTTTAATTTCAGCTTTAGTCAGCTATTCAGAGGTGAGTAGTGATAGGATCATCTGCCTCTTCATGGATCTGCATAAAGCTGGATTATATGACTGGATTTGTCAAAGGAATGAAGTCTTGGTTGCTACCAACAAGGTCATGTGATAGTTATCAGCCAATGAGGTTGTCATTATGCTTAATGACCTACTCAGTGGCACTGGGTATTGGATTAACCCTCTTCTTGCCTCATTCTGAGATATAGCATTCAAGCGAATTACTAGGGATTTCATCATTGGAGAGAGTATGGTGATACCTGAAGAAGCCTTCAGTCACTCTGTAACCACAATACCCAGCAATCATTTACTGTAAAAAATTCATCCTACTACGCTTCCGTTCAGAGAATGAAAAAGCAATAGTAATGCAAGGAGGTTGGTATATGTCATTAGTAAAACATAAGACCAGACCCTCCGGGTTTTCTGGTCATTTTATGTCGTAAAGAATATACCTTTTCATGGATTTGTTAGTGAAAGGGTTAAGTGATCATATGTCTTTAGTGACCACATCAGTGTCACATGAGCATGTGGCTTAAGACTGATTTGACTATGATCTGTATTTCACCTATGTGGTAAAACAAGAGAGATAGAAATTTACCCGCAGTTAAAAATTGCAATCTGGATGTGTGAAAATCCTTAAATTACTGTGACGTCATATGAGATTACCGGTAATACATGTCTGATGAGCAATGTGGGGTGAGTGTGTGCGCGCTCGCGCGTACGTGCATGCATGTGTGTGGTGTCGGAATGACCTTCGAGCGCATCTTGGAGTGTCAACACACCCAAACACAGGGTCAGCCTCTTGTTAAGCTCAGCTTCCTAATATCATATTATAATTTTTAGCTGCAGGCAACAGCGCAATAAACCATCATGTCCCTTAGTTAGTTAGTTAGTTAGTTAGTTAGTTAGTTAGTTAGTTAGTTAGTTAGTTAGTTAGTTAGTTAGTTAGTTAGTTAGGTAGGTAGGTACATTTTGTATGTAGGTAGGTGTACATTTAGTTAGTTAGGTAGTTACATGTACATTAGCTGAGTCAGTCAGTCAAAAATGTTTATTCACGGCTGTAGTTTAAAGAATTTTTGGGACACGGTAATCAAACTTGTGGCAACGGTTGCCCTTGGGTGCCAAATTTGGGGACAACGGTCAAGTCCAATGCGACCCGATGTAAAAAAATGATTATTTTGAAAAGTTCTATTCAGACAGGAGTTCTCCAAATAACTCTGGTTCTTCTTATGCGATCTTGACCATACTTGCTTGGACGGTTGGTCATGGGTCCCGAAATTGGAGGTCCAAAGGTCAATGCCATAGTGCCCAGATTAAAACTGAATATTTTGAAAACTGGTTGAAAGACACTCTCAAAGTAACTCTGGTTCTAATAGAGAGATCTTGACCAGACTTGGAGGGAAGGTTGTCCGCAGAGTCCCATAGATTTGTGATAAATTTGGGGTCAAAAAGTCAAATATCAAAGTCAAGTCACAGTGATGATTAAAAATTCCAAACACCAACAACGAGAGTATTGCATGCATTTCTACTGGTTTACATGCGAAAAGCTGTCACTTGTCACCTTAGACAGGTGGTCGGGCATGTAGCATCTCAATATGCTGTGATGTTCCTTTGTTAGTTACATGTAGTTCGTTCATCAGTCAGTCAGTCAGTCACAAAAGCTTATTCCGGGTTGTCGTTTCAAGAGTTTTTCATTCACAGCACTCAAATGTTATATATGTATGCAGTATCATTCTCCCGCCGGCAGAGGGTTAATCCTCCGTGACGTCGTAACTCCAGACAGAGGTAACGTACGATGAATTATGGCGTAATTAGTACGGTCCGATGGTGTTGCGAGAATGATGCATTATAGGCTTACGATATGGAACGTAAGAAAAGTAAGTCAGTGTGACCTCAGAGTAACCTACTTTTCACGCTTCACCAGCAGCTACCGAGATTCAATCGACCTTACTTAGAGGCTAAATGACTACAAACTAGAAATTATTTCAATGAAAGTAGAGATATTGCGTGTGTATATATATATATATATATATATATATATATATATATATATATATATATATATATTTATATATGTTTATATATATATGTATATAAGCATTAATCACTATGTTTATGCACATTGTATATCACCACCTCTGTTAACCCTTTACTGATCAAGCCGGCCATAACTGGCCTCTGCAGTGCTCTTGAGGAATGTCCATTTGCAGGCCAAAATAAGACTATTTTTAAAAATTTTATCGCTGAAATGACTGGCTCGATTATCAAGCCAGTCATTCAAGTGGTAAATTTGAAAAAAATAGACTTATTTTGGCCTGGAAAATTGACATTTTTCTCGAAGAATGTTGACCACTAGAGAATTAATATATATATTGCACTATAATCCTCGTTATACTGATTGCAGTGTTTAGTTTAGTATTAATAAGAGCTTTTCACTCTGAAAATGTCTGAACTTTAATAAATATGACAATTACTGTAATATGACGGATACAGATTAATTTGACAATATTTGCTGAATTTTTCTTTCTATCTAATTTTGAAGACTTTAACAACTTTTAGGGTTTGACGAGTTTTCATGAGGTTCTTAGGGACTGTATAGTACATTCTAACTTCTATGTTTAAAATGAAATGTATGAACTCGTTTAACCATTTATGTCTCAAACTTGTTCATGAAAATTTAAATTTTATCATAGAAAATGTCCATTTGGTGAATAAAAGAACAATATATTTGAAAAGTTACCATTGGAATGACTGCCTCGGCCAGTCATTCCAGTGGTAAATTTTCAAAGATAGTTTTCTCTTGGTCTGCAAATGAATATTTCCCAAGATCACTGTTGAAGCCATTTTTGACCGGAGTGTTAAAAAGGGTTAACCCTATGGAATAGATCTTACACATATTTGCTTGATAAAACTGCATCCTTTAGTCGAGATTTAACGGCATATACCTGAAGATAATTTGACTGGAAATTCATGCCATAAAGGCAACAACAACTTCCAGTCACGCAAGTCAGGTTAATTTCAAAATATTCAGCACCATATATGTATAATACATGTAGCTTTAAAGGTGGAAATTCACACCAGAATGATTGAAAATAAAATTTTTCAAATTGCATACTTTTATAGCCTTAAATTATGTGCCTACATGTATGTGTAATGAAACGAAATAAATCTTAACATACGATGATTCCATTCCATATAAATTAATATAATTTTTTAAGTTGCGAAATTGAAATAGAGGCACGGGCCTCTATTTCAATTTTACAACTTAAAAAATTGTATTAATTTATACGTAATGAAATCATCGTAGGTTAAGATTTTTTTCGTTTCGTTACATATAGACTCACAGTTTAAGCCTCTAAAAGTGTATAATTTAAACAATTTTTTTTCAATAATTTTACTGTGAAAATGCACCTTTAAACATTTGTAATGGTCAAGATTTGTAAAAAGAAAATTGGAAATTTTACTTAGTAAATATAAATTTGCAGGGCCAATAAAAGCCTATTTTTGAAGCTTTACCGCTGGAATGGCTGGCTCGGGTTATCAAGACATTCATTCCAGTTGTAAATTTTCAAAAATATTCTTCTCTTGGCCTGTAAATGGACATTCATTCCTTAAGACCATTGCAGAGACTGGTTTTGGCCGGATTGACCATTAAAGGGTTAAATTTGCCATATTGATACATTATTCTGTGCTAAAAGGGATTGAGATAATCATTATTATTTAAACACCTGTGATTATAATAGGCGTCTTAAGTTAAAAACTAACATAGACTAATCCCCCATTGATATAACACTTTGTTTGACGTGAACCAACACCTCGAATGTATTCTTCTATTTTAATATAATTGCCTTAGGTCGTTTTATGCATTTGACTAATCTTTGACAGGTCACGTGCAGACAGAAATATGTTTAGCGGAATGTTTTTATCTTGTATTACATTCGTTCTTTATTGATTGCGTGCTTTCTAGGAAATGAAAATATAAATGTCCCACGCTTTTGGTATTTATCAGAAATCGCTCTCGCGCAACGTTGGCCATTTAGGTTGAAATATAATAAAATTTCTTTAGTCTATTTTCTACAGGATGTAGATAATAAATTTATATTCACGTTCCCGTAAGTAGCAACAGTGTTTATTATTTTGAGAATAGTGTGACTGAAGGTGTTCTTGCTTAAAATTTCAGTAAAATTCATTTCATAATATTCAGTATAATTCCCTGTTAGAGAAAATCGGAAGCATATTTCTGACGAGTCTAGATTGAGGATGATTAAAATGTTTTAACCCTCAGATTTGTTTAAAAAGTTAATTTTTCTCATAGGAAATGTTCACTTGCAGAAGAAGAAATTATTTTTTACAAATTTATCACTGGAATGACTGGCTCGGTTATCGAACCAGTCATTCCAGTGGTATATTTTCAAAACTAATCTCTTGATCTGCAAATGGACATTTCACAAGACCACTGCTGATGCCATTTTGGGCCGCCTGGGTGTAAAAGGGTTAAATACACTATCATTATTCGCTACTTGTGTACGAAATAGAGCATGTTGTTTTGACCCTCGCCTTTCTCCATCACACTATCTTGAGTCTCTTAACCCTTGCCACTCTGATGTCAATATTCTATTCTTTTATTGTGTCAATATCAAAGGAACTGGTGTACATTTTTCAACAATTTTGGTGGAAGAAGTTGCTGTCTACGACAGTTTTCTCTGTGTTTGGGCACGTGTTTTGGGAATTCAAGTATATATATATATATATATATATATATATATATATATATATATATATATATATATACATATATATATAGTGGCCATATCGGACATACTACATCAGTGAATTCAAATGATTACTAACGACAAACTATTAATGGTACTCCTTAGGCATTTTAAAATATAGTACATATAAAACTCTTTCTCAGGTAATTGTGCTTAAATTATTATGGATTTTTAGCTGCAAAACTTTGATTTAAATAAATTCTCCCTGATGAAGTGTTGCGATTTATGATAAAAATCATTTTAACCTTTTCAACGATTAATTCCCTGACATCTCACTTTCAACGGTACAATAAAGGAAAACTGTTGAAATTTTTTAAAGTAATTTAACTGGAAGCTGTTGCTGCCTTAGGCAGCAACAGCTTCCTGTTAAATTAATTTCAAAATATTCAACAGAATGGCCTATATATATATATATATATATATATATATATATATATATATATATTTATATATATCGTAAAGTATATACTTTTTGAGGGATTTGTCGGTGAAATGGCTTAATACAATTGTATATATATATATGTTCACGTTAGCGTCTCCACTGGATTTTAATTGTATGTTTAAACGAAACGGGTATGTTCAGAACAAACATGTACTCAGTACTGGCATGACTGCGGTGATGAACGAATAAAGAATCTTGAATAGTCATACTGTCTGACTGAATATATGTGTACACGGTCATCAAATAATTATCGTATACCGGTATTCTATTGAGAGTTTTCGTATTTTATTTGCGATGATGAGAAAACAAGTCCACCTGTATATTTTCTCTTAACCCGTGCACAGACAATTCCCTGAAAAAGTATATTCTTTACAATATAAAACTTAATTCTGTTGAATATTTTGAAATTAATTTGACTGGAAGCTTTTGCTGCCTACGGCAGCAATGGCTTCCAGTGAAATTAATTTCAAAATATTTTGAGTTTTCCTGTATGATTGCATTGAAAATGAGATACAGGGAATTCATCAGTGAAAGGGTTAACCATTTTACAATTTCAATTCTATTGTATCAATTACAAGACGACTTACCATACAGTATACATAAAAGCTGTGGCATATTTTGAAACTAATTTGACTGGAACCTGTTCCTGCATAACAGCCTCCAGTGAAATTGCTTTCAAAATATTCAGCGTAATATTCCTTACATCTTGTTCCATAAATATTTTCAGTAAAGTGAAAGCAGTAAATGGCTGAATATATAGTTAATAGTTTGCAGAATAATAAATATAGTGTCAACTGTCGTGAGTTTGTCTTCAGGTTAACTATTTCACATTACATACAAGTTACAGACGTGACAGAGTTTTATACCCCTCCAAAAAAATTCCCATGGTATTATGTGATGGCGTTTACAGGCAGGCAGGCGGCTGGGCAGGTGGCAGAGTGGTTTCATAAAATGATTGTACTAGGTCTGAGGAAGAAACTTATCCAAATCGACAATGATCCAAAATCCAAGATGTCTGCCAGCTACTGATGGCCATCTTGTAAATTGGTTTCCGGATGGTAACTCAGTTACCATTTATCGGATCACATTGAAACTCGATAGGGTGGTTGGACTAGGTACGGGGAAGAGACCAATGAAAATTGACAAATGAGCCGAAATCCAAGATAGCCGCCAGTCACCTGCAGCCATCTTCAAAATTTGGTTTCCGATGATAACTCTGTTACTGTTTATCGGATTGCTTTGAAACTCCATAGGGTGGTTGGACAACATCTGGAGAAGAAACCTCTCAAAACTGATGATAATCCAAAATCCATAGTCAATTATGTCAATAAATTACATGCCTAGATATAGTGAAATGAAATAAATCTTAACATGTGATGATTTTATTCCATACAAATTATATTAAGTTGGGATATTGAATTAGGGACTTGTCTCTTAATTCAATTTCACAGTTAAAAAATTTATATTAATTTATGCGTAATGAAATCATATGTTAAGATTTATTTTGTTTCACTAAATTTAGGCACATAATTTAAGCCTCTAAAAATAAACATCTTAAAATTTTATTTTCAGGCATTCTGGTGTGAATATACACCTTTAATTATTGATTTTAATATGTATTGATTTTGTGCCAATTAATGAATTGATAATCAATTAAATATTAATTTCAATCTACAGGGCAATGAGGGATTGAGGTGGTCATTTGAGGAACGGGTACACTAGCGAGTAAGTGACAGGACCACGGCTGAAAGATGGTATCGCGACAAACATCTCGAATGAGTGGTATGATGATTACCCCGGACACATCAGACAGACGACCCGATATGCATCGTCAGGAATCAACAGCACACAGAGTTGGCAGGTAGCTTATAAGCAGGCCACAAAAGTTACACGTTCCTACGGTCTGGGGCAATGACTTTTTACTGCAAGGCAACCAAATTTTAACACGCCGGTTGCCCTGAGGGCTAACCTAGATAATTTGTTATTTTCAGGGCCTGTATATTTACTCATGATTAACTATTTTATTTAGTCTTAATCCTTTAACATTTTTTCAAAAAAATTCAATTTTCTCATAGAAAATGTCCATTTGCAGACCAAGAGAAGACTGTTTTAAAAAATATGCTAGTGGAATGACTGGCTCTGTTATCGAGCCAGTCATTCCAGCGGTAAAATTTCAGAAGTAGACTTCTCTTGGTCTGCAAATGGACATTTCTCAAGACCACTGCAGAAGCCGTTTTTGGCTCAGATATGAGGGATAAAGGGTTAATATAATGGGTGAGTTGGTATTTGCAAGAATTCTATACTTTTACAAGCTTACAGTACAACAATACATATTTTCAACAGAAATGGGTTAACCTGGAAGTACAGTTGGCCAACCTAATTTAAATTGTGTAGTTGCTATGCAATATTTTCTAATTTTCTAGCCCTGTATAAGGCCCATTCTCTGTTCTTTCTGCAGTACGAAGTGTGTGTATGTGTTTGTGGGATGGATATTGCAGCCCTCTAAATAAAGCCCACCCATAATTTGGCTCCCTTGAGATGGGATTTTTGATCGCCTCTGACAACCACCATGTAGCTGATCGACTGCGTATACTGTCTTGCTATGCGCAGAGTTAATCTGAACCACTAGCGGTCAAACTGATCAAAACTGGCCTGTGAAGTGATCTTGCGAGATGTCCATTTGCAGGCCAAGAGGTTTTTTTGGAAATTTACTACTAGAATGGCTGATTCGATTATCGAGTCAGCAATTCCAGTGGTAAAGTTTCAAAAAGACATTTGTCTTATCCTGCGATTGGATATTATGCAAAATTTTAGGTTTTCATGACCAATCTTGACAATGTAGGAATCCAGTTTTAGCTATTCCCCCCCCCCCATCCTGAGTTAAGCTCCGCCCACGCTACGCCCGTTTTGAGATCGATCGATCCATGCACTCCCTGAATCTGAATTCCAGAAAACTATTCAGGTAAGCTGTTGAATATTTTGAAATTAATTTGACTTGGCCCTGTTGCTTCCATAGCCTAGTCAAATTAGTTTCAAAATATTCATCAACATCTTTATTAAATAGTAAAGACATAGAATTCATACAACAGAGAAACCGGAATCCTCCATTTAACGGTTGAACAGTGTAGAGTTTGGACATTTTTATATTGAATCTGACTATGTCTTTAAAGATGTTGTGAGGACTAGATACCCGATTGCTCTGATTAACTTGATAATCATAATATAGATTCTCCTTTACTAGAAGAACAGAATGCTTTTTAAATGTTTGTAATCGCTCCAGCCAAAGCTGAGATAAGCACATAGCAACCTCCTTGACAACCAAACGTTTTTAGCTATCGCGCTACGGTTGTGACGTCACACCGGGAAGACACCAATTCCTATTAGTCTAGAGAGCATATCTAGGCGCTCTACTGCTGCACATATTAGGAACCTAAGCATCTATTCTTTGACAATTCATTGTTCACACAGGAACACTACATTGTTAAAGGTGTACACAGATTCAGTAATAGCGAAGTTGATGATATTTTTGTTCTCATGATCACGGTTAGAGGTGACAGTAACATCTGATTTCATGTACGTGAATAAGGCTATATTTAATTAAACCCACGCATACACTTCTTGGAATACAATTCTATAAATGCATATATATCTTACTCTTATCTTTCTGGATTGACTGCAGAGATTTTCCATTATAGATGATAGGCACATGCACAGGGTTCCATAAAGTGGACCCGATTGGCGTGCCAGCAAAGTACGGGCGCACCTCGCTACACTATATGCATACTACTAGTATATATAATATATATATATATATATATATATATATACACTAGTAGTATGCATATAGTGTAGCGCGGTGCGCCCATACTTGGCCGGCACGCCAATCTGGTCCGCTTTATGGAACCCTGTGGGCACATGTATGTACACAAATATACAACTTTTTAAAATGGCAGTAGGCCTATACAGCTCAGTGCACTTACGATCGCAATTTACCATTGTGCAGGCTTATGAATAAATTTACGATTGCAAAATAGCAGTTACTATAGTTATGTGTTTAAAATTAACTAAAATGCTGAGAAAATATAATCAAATCTAAACTAATCTATTTGCGCATAGTCATCCAGAGTAGGCCTACACAGTTTATTTACAATTTAGGCATCGATCGAGTTGCCCGGTGAGGCTTTCACTGCCGTCCGCACGCATATAGTACAACTTAAATAACACATACTGTTGAATATTTTGAACATGATTGGGTTGGATTTCAACCCAAATTATGTTAAAAAATATTCAACAGACTGTTTCTTGTATCGTGTTCATATGGTTCTAACTAACATGTTTGTGTCTTCGTTGGAAGCATGTAAAGTTATTTATGAGCTGCACTGTATGTAAAGACGATATGCTAGCGATCTCTGAACCATGTTTAAATACATCGCCAAAAGCTTATAGATAAACAATTACATTGATTCTAATCATGAGAAATTTCACATAGGACACACACTTATTGTACATTTGTAATCTTCAGAAAAAGTTGTAGCTGCATTCTGGAGCGTATACATATCTTTTTAGATGCCCATGCTTTACCGTTGTTATAGGCCTATTATTATGCGAATATGGCTATCCATGAAACCATTAAAAATGAGTAAATATCATGATAGAATTTTTTTTAAATCATGATTTCTTGTTTCTTGAAGACTGCTTCAACCTGACATAATTTATGTTATGGTCGTGAAGCCTCTCCTGTAAAATGAACGTTTTAAAATAGGTCACCTTTGTACTACAGACAGAAATATTGACACAGCTCACAGCGCCGTTCCCGGTGTGATGTCACGGGGAGCGGGGATATGATTTAGATCGAGGCGTCATTTAATCTCGTTATTCGGGCTGCCTAACATTTTTGTTTTCACTCCAAGTGATGCTATTGTGTTTATATAGTGTAGTAGACCATAAAATTAATTGAAACTCGTTATCGACCGTAAGACCTCACAAGACTTTTAACATGAACAGTTTTGACACATAGTTTACTGATCCCCCATCAGAAACTACAGAAATATTTCTGAAAACATTTGTCCCAATCCCAGGATGATTCATAATAACCAGTGATTCATAATCAGTGACCGAGATAGTCACGAAAGCTACACTCAAACAGTTTCTACATCCCGGAGAGGTAACTAATCTTTCCTTATGCGGAAATATTGTTCTGAAATTCCATTGAGGTGATCGAGGGGAGATTGGGTTTTTTATCACCCCACTATTTTGAGGTCTGGTACTGTGGTGTGTTCCTGGTGTGTATGTTGAGAATGCAAAGATTCTAATCAGTACCCTGTTCTCGTCGATCTCATCAGTTCTAATTTTCATAATATATTATATCTATGCAGAAAGGTCAAGGAAAGTGTAGCCGACTTTTTCGGTGTCGGTGACGAAAATGTTCTTGACAGTCATCGCTGGACGAATCGGCGCTTGCAGCATGCATCAAGAAAATTTGGACGATTGAAAGAAGGGATTGCTACTCCGAGACCAGATCCGGATGATGTTGATGGAATGCCAGTTCGTTATATTCACGACCCTCTTAGACTGGGTCGTGGAGCAGGCGGTATGAGTATGGCCAGTCGTGGGGGAGGCGGTGGTATGAGTATGGCCAGCCCTTCTATGCGTAGTTCTCCGTTGTCAAGCGTCAGTACCTACAACACCAGAGGGGCGCAGATGATGAGAAAACGCAAGCAGTCAGTCATGTCAATGACTTGGAAGGGAGTTAATACCGCTCTGGTTAGTAATATACATGTATGTCTGTGATTATTCATCTGTAAGGCAGAGATAGGCTTGTGCGATTATATAATTAAGTCGAAAATCGCGATTGTTTTGTAATTCATGAATTTATATGATAAATAAATAATTGAATAATCATGAATAATTTCTATTTCCTAAAATATTTTAAAACCTACTTTTTAATTACATATGCTCTTTAACCTTTTAACCCTCATATCAGCCAAAAATGGCTTCTGCCGTGGTCTTGACAAATATCCATTTGCAGACCAAAAGAAGACTATTTAAAAGAATTTACCACAACTAACTGGCTCAATAACTGAGCCAGTCCTTCCAATGGTTGGTATGCAAATGGACATTTTCTATGAAAAAATTGAATTTTTTAAAAACAAATTTATGGTTTAAAGGGTTAATACGTTGGTTACGAGAATGGACATTTTGCACAACGAATGTATGTCCATTTGCAGGTCAAAAGAAAAGTATTTTTTTAAATACTCGAGCATCGAGACAGGCATTCCAGTGGCACATTTTAAAAAATAATGCTCTCTTGGCCTGTAAATGGACATTCTAACCAACATTGCTGCACTTTCGCCATTGATATACATTTACAGTGATGTCTGGATAATCTGTACCCATGCTGATTAATTGACTAATCACGATTGTTCTTAAATAATTGATGGTGATCACTCAAATCAATAATCGCACATGCCTAAGCAGAGATACATTATACATGTATATAGTAATCACTTTGAGAATGCATATATCTGCCTGCGTCTGCGATCATCTGTCTGTGCATCTATGCGATCATCTGTCTGTGCATCTATGCGATCGTCTGTCTGCATCTATGCGATCATCTGTGCATCTATGCGATCATCTGTCTATGCGATCATCTGTCTGCATCTATGCGATCATCTGTCTGTGCACCTGCTATCTTCTGCATATACGGTCGTCTGTCTGTGCATCTATGCGAGCATGTGTCTGTCCATCTATGCGATCATCTATCTGTGCATCTATGCGATCATCTGTCTGTGCGTCTACAATCATCTGTCTGTGCATCTAGGCGGTCATCTGTCTGTGTGTCTGCGATCATCTGTTTGTCTGCAATCATCTATCTGCATCTATGCGATCATCTGTCTGTGTGTCTATGTGATCATCTATCTATGCGATCACCTGTCTGTGGGTCTATGCGATCATCTGTCTGTGCATCTATGCGATCATCTGTCTATGTATCTATATGCTCATCTATCTATACGATCATCTATCTATGCAATCATCTGTGTATGCGATCACATGTCTGTGGGTCTATGCGATCATCTGTCTGCATCTACGTGATCATGTGTCCCTGAGTCTATATGATCATCTATCTGATTTTTTGGTCCAGAGCATAGTTTCAATAAGCTTTCTCCAGTCAACAAACCCGGTATATGGATGCCTAAGAGTGTTGTGTACCAAAAGTAGGTCATCATGACCTACTTTTCATAGTTCACTTAGCATCATAGAAAATTCCTGTCTAAGCTATGGATTTGGCATTTTCTCGTTTTCCGTAAACAAATTCGGTGTACCGTAGATGCATTGTAAGTTAACCCCAAGAAAATCAAATTATTTAGTCCATGAATGTCCATTTGCAGGCCAAGAGAGGACTATTTTTGAAAGTTTTCCACTGCTCAGATATCCAGCCAGGCATTCCAGTGGTAAATTTTCAAAAATAGCTTTCTCTTGGCCTGCAAATGGACATTTCTCATGACCAGCGCAGAGGACGGTTTTGGTCGGCTTGACCATTAAAGGGTTAAAGTAGGTCATAGGTTAATTTAACCTACTTTTCATGATTCATTGATGAACATCATAGAAAATTCTTGTCTTCCCTGTGGTTTCAAGTTCTTATATCCATTAACCAAACTTGCTGTATAGATACGTCTTTGGCTGATGTGTCGCGTACCAAAAGTAGATCATCTTGAGCTACATTTCATGGTTCATGAACAAGAGATTTTAGTATACCAATAACCAAGCATGGTGTATGATATCTTGTGGGCCCATAGACCAATCAGATTTCAGCATTTTGGCGTCCAGATTTAAATTTTCGTATTTGATGGATTTTGAAGCCAAAATTTTGTATGTTTTGTGATAGGATTTCAAGTTTTCTACTTTGCAAACTATTAGTTAACGGATTGGCAGCCATCTTGGAATTTTCTCTGCCAAAAACCCTCATAGTAAAGCCATTGGAAATTTCAAATGTCTGTTATGACGAATCCTTGTTGCAATTCTGGCCAAAACTTATAGCCACATAGCCAATAATGCACTTTCTAGTTGAAATGCCTACGATTTATAATTTATCACTTGTCAACTGTTAATTTAGTGTCCCTTTCAACACTTTACTAAATATTTTCAAAATAAATAATGGAATTTGAATTAAATTACCAGCAAATTGTATTGCGCTAATTTTATATTTCATCTGCTACTTTTGATTGGATATGGGAAGCTGTAGCCACTGTTTTGTGATATGTTTTTCAGGGTGTACGGAATAAGTTGAAACAAAAATCTCGGGTGCATAGTCGTAGCTATGCACCAGCATCTGTTGTGGGTGAGCCACCAGGAGATGATGCTAGTATTGGCCCAGTACCGATTATGGTTCGTATCTTATATGGATTCTTGAATTCTATATACCAAATAGATGAAGAAGTGGATAGTGTGTTCACATCTATTGCTCTAGAATGGAAATCTCCCCCCCCCCCCTGCCTATGCTCCTCTTAGCGTGCACGCACACGCACGCACGCACGCACGCACGCACAGAAAGTTGTTCGAAAAGCAGTCTTCCTCACCTTTTTAAAACCTTGCTTCATTTAACCTTTAACCCTCAAATTTATTCAAGAAAATTTCAATTTTTTCATAGAAAATGTTGATTTGTAGACCAAGAGAGGACTATTTATGAAAAGTTACCACTGGACTGACTGGCTCGGTCATTCCATTGATAAAATTTTTTTAAACAGTCTTCTCTTGTTCTGCAAATGGACATTTCACAATATCACTGCAGAAGCCGTTTTTGGCTGTTTTGATCATTAAAGAGTTAAACTAATTTCTTATCTATTGTTAATTCTGGAATTCCACACACATGACTTCCACAGAATATGCTGAATATTTTGAGAAGAATTTGCTGCAAAAATATTTGTATTAACCCATTAACCTATGATGTTCCAATTTCTCAATTCAAGACAACTAAACGTTGTTGAATATTTTGAAGCTAATTTGACTGGGAGCTGTTGGTGTCTAAGGGTTAAGCGGTTAAGGAATAGCTTCAAGTTCTACTGAAGGTTAACCCTTTAATGGTCAAGCTGGCCAAAACCGACATCTGCAGTGGTCTTTAGGAATATCCATTTGCAGGCCAAGAGAAGACTATTTTTTAACATTTACCATTGGAATGCCTGGCTCGATAACCGAGCCAGTCATTTCAGTGGTAAATTTTCAAAAACAATCCACTGTTGGCCAGCAAATTGACATTCATTGAGAAAATATGATTTTCTTGGACAAATTTGACCATTAACAGTTAAAACCAGGCTCAATACTTTGAGTGATTTTCCTTTAATAATGACCTGCTAGACACTGAATGAGACATTAATCCTTTGGGTGATTGGTGTGTGTTTTGGAGTGTGGGGTGAGCAGGGGGAAGGGGTGGGTGACATCATAGATCAAACAAATGCACAATAGATCCTAGATATTAGGTAACATGTCTCCAAAAAAGACAGAAACATGGTAGTTAGTAATAAATGGTCTAAGGAAGCAATCTCTTCCAAGCTACTTATGTTCAAAATATAGTAGTCATTCTTGTTCTATAGGATTTTATTTGCTGTTAGAGTCTATGGTAAAAAGTTTTAAATTTACATTCTTCCCTTTTCATTTTTCAATTCTTTTCTCGTGATAAATCTCCGTATTGCTGTGCAATTATGCCTTTCTTAATTTACGCCATACTTTAACATTCATATCAGCCAAAAACAGCTTCTATAGTGGTCTTGAGAAATGTCCATTTGGTGACCAAGAGAAGACTATTTTTGAAAATTTACCACGAATGACTGGCTCGATTACCAAGCCAGTCATTCTAGTGGTAAATTTTCAAAAATAATCTTGGTCTGCAAATGGACATTTTCTATGAGAAGATTGAAACTTTCTTGAACAAATTCGAGGATTAGTGGACAAGGACAAATTTGTCCCATGCCCGCGTCGTTGATATATTTTTCAATCAGGCTGCCATGAGGTAATAAGTTTCTATTTTGAAGACGATGTTGCTGAAAGCTGTAGCTGTTGTGTTTTGCGTTTTGACCCAGCATTGGCGTAGATCCTCTGAACCCTGTGGGAAAGCAAGTTTCACCCAAGTTGGGAGAAGATCTCTCCAATAGAACCTGCGTTATTGAAAAATGTCTATTCTAAAAACAATGTTGCTGAAAGCTGTTGCTGTTGCGCTTTAGATTTTGACACCAGTATTGGCATATGTCTTGGGAACCCCCTAGGCAAGCTTCCACTTAAGTTTGGAGAAGATCCCTTCAGTAGAATCGGCCTTATTGAAAAATGTATGTTTTGAAAACAATGTTGTTGTTGAATATTAGATTTTCACCTCAAAATTGTCATACATCTTTGGGATCCCATTGGCAAGGTTCCGCCAAAGTTCGGAGAAGATCCATCCTCGAGTAGAACTAGTTATTAAAAAGGTATTAACCCTTACGACTCTGATGTCAATATTCTATCTTTTACTGTGTCAATACCAAAGAAACTGGTGCATAATTTTCAACAATTTTGGTGGATTATGTTGCTGTCTATTACAGCCACTTCTTCCACTAAATTTGTTGACAAATAAAGACCAGTTCATCATTTAATTTAGTTTGAAAATTTAAAATCTTGACACCAGGGTGGTAGAGGTTAAGAACATTGAGAACAACCATACAACAACAACAACAACAACAACAACAACAAAATCAGTCCATGCTCGGATTAGCCCTGGCATCTAGCAAAGTGGGTAAAAAGACCAACTGTATTTCCACATTTTTAAACCTTTTTACAGAATTTGTTGACACAGGTGAGTCAGACTTATATGTGTTTAATTACGGTAACCTTGTTCATCCACTAAAACCTAGATTGAAATGATCTTAAATTCAATGGACCTTTCCAGTTTATCCATCCATCATATGATGTCATAATCTACTAAGTGACGTGTAGTATGACATCATAATCAATTACAGCATGAATGACTCGATTTAGTCCATCTTAAACGCTTTATTAGTCTGACATGTACAAATTCTATGCCTTTACTATTTAATAAACATTCTGTCAATTATATTATGAAACTAATTTGACTGTGCGCTGTTGCTGCCTTTGGCAGCAACAGCACCCAGTCAAATTAATTTCAAAATATTCAACAGCTAACCTGTATAGTTTTCTGGAAATTGATAATCGGGGAGTTCAGGGATCGATTGATCCCAACACATGCAAGGTGTGGGTGGAGCATAGCTTGTGAGGGGTGCGACAGCTAAAATTGGAAAGGTCCATTCTAGGCATTGCATGATTAAGCACAGTTTCCTGTTCGCATTTGTGGATAGAAAATCAAAGGAACCCTTTAACCCTCAAATTTGTTTAACAAAATTTAAATTTTCACATTGAAAGTGTCCATTTGCAGACCAAGAGAAGAGTATTTTTGAAAATTTAGCACTGGAATGACTGGCTCGCTTATTGAGCCAGTCATTCCAGTGGTAAATTTTCAAAAATACTCTTCTCTTGGTCTGAAAATGGACATTTCTCAAGACCACTGCAGATGCTGTTTTGGCTGATATGAGAGTTAAGGGGTTAACCCCTGAAATGCCAGTATCTCAATTACAAGATGATTATACATGTAGGCTGGTGAATATTTTGAAACTGATTTGATTGGGCCAACTGTTGCTGTCTCAGGCAAATTAGTCTCAAAATATTCACGTTTTTCTGCTCTGTATGGTTTAAAGGGTTAGTAATAGAATGATTTTGTTCAAGCAATTCACAGTTACACGTTTTGGATGTATAGTACAGTGTAGAAATAGCTTAACATGTTTCCAAAACAAAGTATTGAATACTTTGAACATAATTGGAATGTCTTCCAATTCAATTATGTTCAAAATCTGCCCCTGTTGCCAAAGGTTTTTGAGTAGTAAGGATGTTGGGAATATAAATAAGGAAATAAATGTTTTGAACCTAATTCCAGTCTTGGGTTGTCAGCATAAATTAGGATTTATTTAATAAAGCAAGTTTATGCTGAGAACTAATAAGTAGAGAGCTCTATAGCCTATCATATAGATATTTGAGAACGGGCTCCTAGTATGAGAATGGACACCTGCCTTTATTTAATAATCGCACGGTTAAATTCTACAACCAATCTATATAATCCATAGAATTCTAGACCTTCACAATACATTTTGAGAACGGGCGCTATGTCGCATCTCTTTAAATGAGAACGGGCGCTAAGTCGCATCTCTTTAAATGAAAACGGACTACTGTCGCATCTCCACAAGTTAACTAGTTGCCTAGAGCTCTATAGAATTCTAGACCGAGCAAGAAAAACATAACAAAGAGGGTGAAATAGATCCAAAACTCTGCATTCAAGATGTGAATGCGTGTTTTTGATTAGCTATAGTAGCGATCAGAGATGGCTAGTGCCCGGTCTGAGTTAGAGCAATACATATGACCGGCTTATAGAGATGTGACTGGTGTCTGTTCTCTCTCTATTGGTTATTGTGGGAAGATAGATAGAGCTCTAGGCAACTAGGTAGCTTGTGGAGATGCGACAGTAGTCATTTAAAGAGATGCGACTTAGCGCCCGTTCTCAAAATGTATTGTGACGGTCTAGAATTCTATGGATTATATAGATTGGTTGTAGAATTTAACCTTGCGATTATTAAATAAAGGCAGGTGTCCGTTCTCATACTAGGAGATGCGACTGGTGCTCATTTTCAAATATCTATGATAGGCTATAGAGCTCTCTACTTATTAGTTCTCAGCATAAACTTGCTTTATTAAATAAATCCTAATGCACGGTGCAAAAAAGTAGGTCAGCATGACCTACTTTTGACCTGCTTTTCACTGTTCACAGAATATTACACAAAGTCTTTGTCCGGGCTGTAGTTTTTAGAGTTTTTGGTATACGATAACTAAACTTGATATGTGGGTGCATCTTAGAGAGGAGGTGTGCAGTGTCTGACAAGTAGGTCAGTATAACCTACTTTTGACCTACTTTTCATGCTTCACTGACCATTAGCCTACAAGCTTGTCCGGGCCATACATTCTAGTTTCAAGACTTTATATGTACGATCATGAAACATGGTATGCGGATGCATCTTATGGAGAAGATGTGCAGTGTGTAAAAAGTAGGTCAGCATGACCAACTTTTTACCTACTTTTCACGGTTCATTGCATATTATCGAAAATCTTTGTCCTGGCTGTAGTTTCAAAGGTTTTTGGTATACAAGAGCTAAACTTCATATGGGGATACATCTTAGGGAGTAGGTGTGCAGTGTGTAAAAAGTAGGTCAGCGTGACCTGGGTTTGACCTACTTTTCACGGTTCATTGAATATTACTGAATATTTTTGTCCATGCTGTAGTTTAAAAAGTGTTTGGTATAGAGGAACTTAACTAGATATGTGGATGCACCTTAGGGAGGAGATGTGCAGTTTATGAAAAGTAGGTCAGTGTGACATAACTTTTGACATACTTTTCATGGTTCATTGAACATTGCAGAAAATTTTTGTTCACGATGTAGCTTAGAGTGTTTGGTATACAGGAACTAAACTCGATATGTGGATGCATCTTAGGGAGGAGTTGTACAGTCTATGATGAGTTTGTCAGCGTGACCTACCTTTGACCTACTTTTCATGGTTCATTGAACATTACAGAATTTGTCAGTCCAGGCTATAATTTCAAGAGTTTTTCGGTATACTGGAACTAAACCTGGTGTTTGGATGTATTATACGCTGAAGGTGTGTTGCATATGAAAAGTTGTGACCACTGAACATGCTTTTGACTTTCTTTTCATGGGTCACTGAACATTACAGAGAATTTTTGTCGGGACCATAGTTTTTACAGTGTCCCTACGGGGTACAGGCGTGTATGTATTCAGGGAGCATACATTAGTTTACTGATATACCTTGTTTGTGTTGGAAACATTTTAACTTATTTATAAGGTACTGTAGGTTGTACTCACTTAGACAAATCTTCCGAGTTAGAATTGATTATTGAGTATTATAGTTTACATAGAAACTTTACTCTCATGAATTTATCAAAATTATAACAAAAGATTAACATAATGATTCTTTGTCCTTAAATATTGGAGGATTCCACTTTCTCAGTCAATCATATGATGTCATAATCAACTACATGACTTGTAGGATGATGTCTTAATCAATTGCATCATGAATAATATAGCTAAGTTCGTCACAAACGCTTATTTGATGACAGACTTAGCGTTGTTGTATGTATTTAATAAACATGCTGATAGGCAGCAACAGCACCTAGTCAAATTAGTTTCAAAATATTCAACAGCTTACCTGTATAGTTTTCTGGAAATTGACAGTCAGGGAGTTCAGGGATCGATTGATCCCAAGATGGGTGAAATGTGGGTGAAGCTTAGCTAGAGGTGGGCGGGGAATAGCTCAAACTTGATTCCTGCATTGACGAGTTTGTCAAGAAAATGTAAATATTTGCTTACGCAATGCCTATTTCCTGGCCAAGATATAACTACTTTAAGCATTTATCGCTGAATGCACATGAGCTTAGTTATTGAGGCAGCTAGTTCATTGATAAATTTTTAACACTGGTGTCGGTTTTAAATGGTGTCAGTTTAACACCGATATCAGCCAAAAAAACAAAAAAAGTGAAAGGGTTAGCGCTTTAACACCAAGTCTGGCCAAAATGGCTTCTGCATTAGTCTTGGGAAATGGCCATTTGCAGACCAAGCAAAGACTATTTTTGAAAATTTACCACTGGAATGACTGACAAATTTGAGGGTTAACGGGAAAAGTGATGTCAGTTTTAAATGATGTCAGTTTTAAATGGTGTCAGTTTTAAATGATGTCAGTTATCTGTGTTTTTTACTTATACCATGTTAAATCTCAAAGACCAGAAAGGACACATTTTTAGCTCAACTAGCCGGCCTGAATGGCCAGATGAGTTTACGTTGTGGTGACCATTGTTGTCTGTCATCCATCTATCATCTGTCCTTCCGTAAACTTTTTCTTTAAACGACTTCTCAAGAACCACTGAGCAGATTTCAGTTATATTTGGCAGGAAGGATCTTTGTGACATAGAGATCTAAAAAGAAGCTGATTGGTCAATTTGGCCAGGGGCCATCGTGGACTTTGGCCGAGAAACGTCTTTAAAGATCTCTGAAGTCGCTTTGTGGCTTGATTCAAAACCTATGAAACATGATCTATGAGACCTGCTGTACTAAGTTTGTTCAAGAGAGCTTGATTGGCCAAATGCTTCGGCGGACATCTTGGATGACCTGGTTCTCACGAAAACAACTATAGAACCGCTGAATGGATTTCTGCAGAAATTTGGGATATATGATTAGGGTCATTAGATTTTTTTCAAAGGAAGTTGATATGTAAAGTTTGCTGTGAAAAATGTAGCCCCTGTTTGGCAGCCATATTTAGATTTTAAAACGGAAATTGCTTTTGTATACATTTTTGGGTAAGCTAATTTCAACCTTGCCATATCTGAAACTATCGGATAAAGGCCTGGCAGCATGTAGTAAAATTTTCATCTAATATAGTTGGCCTTTATAGCAGGTTTGACTGCATTCCTCAATCCTTTTAATAATTTGGCAGAGTGGCCGGCTCAGTTAGCAGCAGTTGTTGATGTGAATTGAGGTTTATTAAAAAAATTATTTGACCGAGTCATTGCTGCTTTAGAAAGCAACATATTTCAGTCAAATAAATTCCAAAATATTCAACATTATAAATGTATTTAGCCAGCAGAGGAAAACGGTTAATTGGTTAATTGTGTAATTAAAGTTTTTATTTTCTTTGGTAATAAAACCTGTCAGGATTTATCATGACTGATAAATGAATTGAGAAAACCATCTTATTCACCTACAAAAGTCCAACTACATTTTTATTGCCAAATGGCAAGTCTCAATTAATCATTTTACTGCCGAAATGCATGTCACAATTAACCCTTTTACTGCAGAATTGCAACGCTCAATTACCACTTTTATTGCCAGTCTTCATTCTTATTTTACCACTGAATAACAAGTTTCCATTAACCCTTTTACTGCTGAATTATGAGTCTTAATTAACCCTTTTGTTGCTGAGTTGGTTTCCATTAATTTTTTAAGGCTAAATTTGAAGGCTCGGCAATTTTACTGCTGAATTAAGTCTCATTTAACTCTTTTACTGCTGACCTGGAAAGCGCAGTCCCAGTTGGAGGCCATCTTGAATTTTTCCTGTCAAAAACTCCCATAGTAAAGCAATTGGAAATTTAAAGTGTCTTCTCGAAAATCACTGAACCGATTTTAACCAAATTTAGTGTTCGATCACCTGAAAGGCGAAGTGAGCTTATGCTGTGGCGACCGTTGTCCTCGGGGGATCGATTCAAAACTCATGAAATATCATCTAGGGCAAGAGCTGAACCAAATTTGTTTAAGGGAACTTAATTGGCCAAATAGTTCCACTGCCATCTTAGATGACATAGTTTCCGTGAAAATGACTTCTCCAGAACCGCTGAACGGATCGGGCCAAAATTTGGGAGATATGATTAGGGACTATTTTAAAAAACCATGGCCACATTGGGCCAATCAGAATGTAGCATGTTTGGTGGCCATATTGGATTTTTTTGTTTGATTAATTTTGAAGCCGAAAATGGTTTTATATAGGTTTTTGTGTATTATGATTTCAAATATGCCATTTTGGAAACTGTCGGCAGTTTGGCAGCCATCTTGGATCATTTTCCTTCCAAAATCTCCCATACTAAAGCAATGGGAAATTTAAAAAGTCTTCTCGAGAAGCACTGCACTGATTTCAAGTATATTTGGCAGGAAGCATCCTTATGGCATAGAGATCCAAGTTTGTTAAAAAATAACCCGATTCGGCCAATTTGACCCGCAGCAGATTTTGGCGATTTCTTTTTTTAATGTTTTTAAAAATCTCCGAAACTGCAAGGGGGGATTGATTCAAAACTCAAAACATCATCTGGAGCAACAGCTGAACCAAGTTTATTCGAGGGAACTTGATTGGCCAAATGCTTCAGCGGCCATCTTGGTTGACATAGTGTTCACGGAAATGACTTCTCCAGAACCGATGAACTGATCAGGCTGAAATTTGGGAGATGTGATTAGGGCATAAGCGCCATTAAAGGCTGTCCATGGAAAAGTTGATGCGTACAAAAAACATGTCCGTCATGAATCAATCCAAATGTAGCAATTTTGGCAGACATCTGTGTTCTACAAATTTCTGAGAAAATCATAAAAAGACTACTTATTAACAGGTTTCGTACGGGTCATGGAAAACCTGGAAAGTCATGGAATTTGAAAATCAAAATTCCAGGCCTGGAAAAGTCATGGAAAATCAACATTTTTGTTATAGGTCATGGAAAAGTCATGGAAAATTAAATTATTGGCAATCATAATTTTTTTCGACCGCCATTTTCTCGGGTTTCCTCAAGTCTCGCAAGATTTGAGTTTAATTCAATTGGCTCTTCTTCACCAGTCATTTCAGTGGACAATTATTTTCAAAATATAGTCTAATAACTACTTGGAGGTCATGAAAATTGCTAACTGAAAGTCAAATGACTGAAGGTTCATTATGAAAAGTCATGGAATTTAATTTGAAACCCAGATAGGTGTACGAACCCTGTATTAAGTATTAACCACTGGGCCAATTTTAATAAAACTTGGCTAAACCTTCTTCACAGAAATTAGATTGATAAATTTTTCCAGTGGTCATCTCGTTTGTTTGGGTGTGCCAGTGGCCAATAATTCCAGGTGAGCGATAGAGGACCCTTGTTCTTGTTCATGTGTTATTGAAATTCTGGCCAAAAACTTTAAGTTCTACTTATAATCGATGACCTTTCTTGTTGAAATGCCTATGTTCCGGGTAAGTGATACAGGCCCCTCGGGCCTCTTGTTTACAATTTAAGTAATATTCTTTTGAATATTTTGAAACTAATTTGACTGGGAACTATTGCTACCAACAGCTTAATATGTATGTAAAGAAAAAACTTTCTGATACTTTACTGCTGCAATGACTGATTCGGTTATCAAGCCAGTCATTCATCCAGTTCTCAATTTACAAAAATATTCTTCTCTTAGCCTGCAAATGGGCATTCATCAAGATCACTCCAAAGGGTGGTTTTGGCCGACTTGAATGTTCAAGCCCGCCAAAACTAGCCTCTGCAGTTGTCCTGAATAATGCCCGTTTATAGGACCAAGAAAACATTATTTTTGAAAACTGACCGCTGTAATCACTGGCTTGGTTTGACTGGCTCAATAATCGAGCCAGTCATTCCAGTGGTAAATTCTCAAAAACAGTCTGCTCTTGGGCCTACAAATGGACATTTACTAAGAAAAAATCTATTATACAGGTCAGCTGTTGAATATGGCAACAGCAGTTCCCCATCAAATTAGTTTCAAAATAATCAACAGCATGTTTATTAAATAGTAAAGAGATACAATTCGTACAACAATGCTTAGTCCGTTATCAATTAAGCATGCGTGACAAATGTATAGCTGCATCATTCATGACATAATTGATTTTGACATCACCCTACACGTCACATAGTTGATTATGATGTCATATGATTGATGGATAAAGTGGAATGCTCCATTTTACTGGAACCTCAAGTTTCAAATATTTAACTGCATGCATGTATGCTCACCTAAGCATGTACGGTTGCTTGCATGAGTTTTTGGATACTCGATGTTCGAGATGAAAGTTAGAATAGAGGGATTCGATCTGTTGCTCGAGTATCAGACATAATAATCTGTTACATCACTATTTATCAACAGCAATCACAGCACCAAGTCAAATTAATTTCAAAATATTCAACAACTTACCTGTATAGTTAGGGCCCCAGATCGGAAGGTGCGGAAGCTCTATAGTAATCACTGTGTCTCTGTCTGTCTGTCCATCCATCTGGCTCTGTGTGCCTGCCAGTTTGTCTTTCAGCCTGTAGTCCATCCACAATATTTTGTAAACGGCATATCATAAAGAACCGCTTTAGATATTTGAATGAAACTTGTTATATGCCTCAGTTATGATAGGCAGATGTGTGTTTTGAAGAATTCACTTTTACAGATCCAATTGTTCGGGTGAAAATGGGGGTTTTAATGCAAAAACATGATTTTTGGCAATTTCCACCATATCATACAGAATCGCTTAAAATAATCTAATGAAACTTGGCATGTTGCTTCTTTATGATGGGTAGATGTGCCTTTTGAAGGATTCCTCTATATGGTTTGAAGATCTGGGGTAAAAATTGGCTTTTTAATGCGAAAAATCATGGTTTTTATCAATGTTTTTGTCAATTGTAATCAGCATATCATACAGAACTGCTTCAGATATTTTAATGAAACTTGCTATGTGCTTCACTTCTTTCTTCTTTTCATTCGCTGATCATACCGCCAGTCCTGTAAGTGACTATCGACATGATCGTAAGCGCTTATGTGCTTCACTTATAATATGCATCAGTGCCTTCTGAAGGATTCACCTTTTTAATGCAAAAATTTGCAATCTGTCAATTTCCTTCGTTTTTGTCTCGTCTGCGAAGCAGAAAAAGCGAGATATAGGTATCACTTAAGCCTATTGCAACTAAACTTGGATACATGTTTACCTATAATGATAGGAAGCAGCATGATGATGGTGGGGTCACAAGGTCAAAGGTCCAAGGTCACTGTGACCTTGATATAGAACTCTGTTATTTCAACATTACGGTTCTGCGTTTAGCAAAACTTCTCAGCTTATATTTCAGGATTGGTTAAGCCTATTGCAACTGAACTTGGATACATGGTTACCTATAATGTTAGGAAGCAGCATAATGATGTTGACACTACCAAGGTCAAAGGTCAAGGTCACTGTGACCTTGATACTGAACTTTGTTATTTCAACATTAAGTTTTTGCGTTTAGCAAAACCTTTCAGCTTATATTTCAGGCTTGGTTAAGCCTATTTCAACTAAATTTGGATACATGGTTACCTATAATGATAGGAAGCAACACGATGATGTTGGGGTCACACGGTCACGGTCACTGTGACCTTGATACAGAACTCTGTTATTTCAACATTAAGTTTTTGCGTTTAGCAAAACTTCTCGGCTTATATTTCATGATTGGTTAAGCCTATTGCAACTGAACTTGGATACATGGTTACTTATATTGTTAGGAAGAAGCATGATGATGTAGGGGTCACAAGATCAAAGGTCATGGTCACTTTGAACTTAGTACAAAACTCTGCTTTTTCAACATTTAAGTTTTTGCGTCTAGCAAAGCTTTTCAGCTTATATTTCAGGATTGGTTAAGCCTATTGCAACTAAACTTGGATATCTGGTTACCTATAAGGTTAGGAAGCAGCATAATAACATTGATGGCAGAAGGTTAAAGGTCAAGGTAACTGTGACAAACCGGAGACAAGCGAGACATTTAATTCAGCGGAATTCTTGTTTTATTTCATATTTTTTAAATTTATTTATTTTTATTATTTTTTTAATAAGCAATACGTTGAATGAAATTGCTACTTACTACATAGAGAAAGGTATTTTCAGTGATTGCGGGTGCTCTGAGTCAAACAACGTTTTCTATTTACCATGAAATTGGGATTCTGGGAATTCAGGATTCAAAGAATATAAATCGATTCCAGCATGCAGAAAAAGGTGGACAGGGCTTAGCTAGAAATAGGCGGGGCATAGCTGGAAACGGGCCGGGCATAGCTAGAAATGGATCTGTAGAATAATATTAATAGATCGTTGCGTTCGGCAGGAGAATATTACAGCATTATCGTCATTAGGATGAAATATTTGTCTTTTGCTTGCCATATCATTAACCATTTAACCCTCGAATTTATTCAAGAAAATTTCAATTTTCTCATAGAAAACATTCATTTGCAGACCAAGAGAAGACTATTTTTGAAAATCTACCAATGGACTGACTGGCTCGGTATAACCGAGCCAATTATTCCAGTGATAAATTTTCACAAGTAGTCTTCTCTTGGTCTGCAAATGGACATTTCTCAAGAACACTGCAGAGGCTGTTTTTGGCTGATATGAGTGTTAAATGGTTAATGACCAAACAGCCCATGCAGCTGTCCTGAGAATCAATCACTGAAAACCGATAACTGAGCCAGTCATTTCAGTGGTAAATTTTCAAAAATAGTCCTCTTCACCAGCTTATGTTTACCCATTTGGCGGTCAAGATTGGTAAAAGAAATCAAAATTTTACATTCGTCAGGGTCTATCTGCGGGCGTAAAGTAGAATATTTCTTAAGGCCAGTGCTGTAGCCATTTTTGACTGGCTTGAGCGTTAAATGGTTAACGATCATGTTTTTAATGCTTAATGTGGTGTACATACATAATACACAGCGTAACTTTGCAATGGTCAAATTTGATCAAGAAAATCTAAATACCTGCTAATTGAGTGTCCATTTACAGGCCAAGATAATACAATTTTGAAAATTTACCACTGGAATGACTGGCTCGGTTATCAAGCCAGTCATTCCAGTGGAAAATTTTCAAAATTGTATTCCCTTGACCTGTACATGTAAATGGACACTCCACAAGACCATAACAGAGGCCCATTTTGGCCAGCTTGACCATCAAAGCGGCAACTCAGTTATTTCAAGTTCTTCACTACCTGAGTCTTGGCCTTTTTTAATCATTTATTAACTAATAAATTATTAAATTCCCCAAGATTCAATAGTAAACGTGTCTCGCTCACAGGCAAGTCTGCGACCCATACCATTATCAAGAACGCTCAACCTAATACAATCGGCCAAGTCGGCCACAATGAGGTTATCAGTGCATAATCTACAGCGGTTCTCCCAGTCAGTGACCCAATACTGCTATGCAGTCGGCCACAATGAGTTTATGAGTGCTCATCTCCAGTGGTGGTGGGGGGGGGGGGGGGTTGCCGGTATCTTGCCCATATAGCAGCATTATCTAACTGCGACTAGAGTCTGCTACTCCCAGCTGGCCTTCGGGTGGGTGATACAGTAGTTACATCAGTTACATGAAAAATGTTACCACGTTACAGTCAGTTACAGTTACAAATTACAGTTGCCCAAGCCCTGTAACAGTACTCTATGGTAGCCAACATCTAGCTGCAAATATGTGATGTTGCACCTGTAGTTGAGGTTTTGGACAATGCATACTAGTATTATTGACATACAAGTCTTATTTAGTATATATTCTCTTCCAGCTACCGGAGCCATTAATAATAGCAAGACTCGACATTATGATTCACTCAACAGCTTACATGACTAGTCGAGATTACATGCTAAATAAATCACGCAAACCGAATCAGTCCCGTTTCTCAAAGTTAAATTAAGAAATATATATTGAAACATATTCTATCTTGTGTTATTTGGCCACCACAAACATATCTCTATACATTTAAAATGTATTTTATGAAAGAGTTCATTGCAGACCCACGTACATGTGTACTAGCAATAAATAATGACGATAATGGTGGTGGTGGTGGACGTGGTAAAAGGGTTAATTTTATTCTTAATATTATCGCATTTCATTGTTGCATGATTTCACAGACCTCTTATCCTGAAGGAGAGACGCTGAGTCTCGTGGATGATGTCTTCTTCGATGACATACCTCGGCTGAAAGGCGATCTGGATGGGGGGTAAGAATACAATTAGGCTTGCGCGATTATTGCTTTGAGCGATCACGAGCGATTATTTAAGAATAATCTTAATTACTCGATTAATCAGCTTGGGTAAAAATTACCAAGGTATAACAACAGAAGTATACTAATGGCGAAACTGCAATGGTGTTTAGAAAAGTCCATTTGCAGGCCAAGAAAATACTATTTTTGAAAATGTATCACTGGACTGCATGGCTCGATTCTCAAGCCAGTCATTCCAGTGATTCATTTTCAAAAATAGTCTTACCTTGGCCTGCAAATGGACATACATTCATTGAGCAAAATGCCAATTTTCGTAACTGATCTCATTAAAATTAAGTAAAAGCTAAAAATAAAGTAAAAATATTTTATGCAGTAGAAATTATTCACGATTATTCGATTATATAATTTTTAATCATGTAAATTCACGATTTAAAAAATAATGGTGATTTAGTCTAATTACAATATACTCATTCTACATCATTGGTTGAAAATACATTTAACCCTTTAATGGTCAAGCCAACAAAAACCAGGCTGTGTAGTGGTCTTTGGCATTGCTTATTTGTAGGCGAGTGAAGACCATTTTTGAAAATTTACCACTGGAATGATTGGCTCGATAATCAAGCCATTCATTCCAGTGGTAAATGTTCAAAAATAGTCTTCTTGGCTTGCAAGTGAACACCAGTTGACTTTAGAAAATAAGGAAAACTCTTAATTTTCTTGACAATTAATGACCATTAAATGGTTAATTATCAACTCGAATAGAAAGTGATTCTGTAGTGGTCTTGAAGAAAATATCCATCTGCATGCCAGGAGATGACCATTTGTGAAAATTTAATCTTGGAATAACTTGGATTAGGTTATCGAATCGGGAATTCTGGTGGTAAGATTTTTTAAATATGTTCTTTTGGCATGCAAATGGAGAATGCGCAAGATGACACAGTTTTAGCCAACTTGAGTATTAACCATTGAACTGATGAATTCCAAGGCAACCATGCAGGAAATTATTGAAAATTTTGAAATTAATTTGACTCGAAGCTGTTGCTGCCTTAGGCAGCAACAGATTCCAGTCAAATTAATTCCAAAATATTCAACAGATTCAGTTTTATATCGGAAAGAATTTACAATCTGGGATTTGTCGTTGAAAGTTTTAGTGGCAAATATCCTGATGCATACATGTGTACCCTAAGTGAAAATCAGTTGCTATTGCAGATGTAATACAACCATATGTGCTAAGCATTTGTACACTTATTTGGTCTTCAGCCAACATCCCACAATGCATTGCGCTTGCTACTGTTTAACTTTAACCGGAGCCTGCACCAGGACCAGTGTTCCTGTTAATGTTATGCAGTAGTAAGCGCAATAAATTGTGGGATGTTGGCTGAAGACTGAATATGCTACCATCATAAATATAGTATATACTCACTGGATCACGCATAACCCTCAAAAGCGGCATTTCAGTGTTCAGTATTTTCTGGCCGGATGTATAGTCTCCAAAATAATGTTTTTGGTACTAATCCTATTACGTAGTCGAACAAGTGTCAGGTTAATATAGTCAATGCAATTTTATTTCTGATAAAAATATATAAATTTATGTCTTTAATTCCTCTTCAAATTATCAAAAGTGACTTTGGCCATCTTTCGACGCTATAATGTATATATGCAACTGATCATCTGCGTCAGCGAATACCCGGTCATGCGCAATTGCAATTTACTGAGCTCACCTCACCGGCGGTCGTGACAACAGGCCCCATAGTGAGGGTATGCGCATGAGCCATCTAACCAATATATATGATATCTATGGCAACCATACACAAAGGAATGAACCTTACACAAAGGCATGCACAGTGGTTTACATACAAACATGCATGTAGGAATGCATACTGATATACATATGCACGCACGCACACACACACCCACATCTGCATACTTGCTTTATTATGTACATCCAATATGTCAGGGCAAACAGATATATAACATTTCAACAGTGCTCCAACTGACTGGCGTCGTGGGGTCGCCGTTCCAGACATGGCAGCAGCCAGGCCAGGAGTGTCGGATGAGGCTGATGGAGTCGGCATGAGGCGGATCGCTAATAAGGTTTTGGACAGTGCCTTTGATAATTCAAGTCGACGTCAGATTGGAATGGGATTTGTCGGCCGTCTGTTTAGTCGTAGTTTTCGCACAGAGAGGTTAGACAGCACAGTAAAGATGCAGATTGATGATTTAGACGACCACAGGTGAGCACGATGATGATTGTCATAATTGTTATTGTCTTCCTCGGCCAGAGGTGCGGGTGGGGATCAAAAGGTCAAAGCGGTGTGTGTGGAGATTTGTGATGACACATCATCGACAAAGTAATCTAATACAAACTGACATCACATCACAGTCTTAAGGTATCAGCTGTCTAAGTTTTGTCGGGGTAAAACAATGAAGCAGGACATGTAGTAAATTAACCCTTTAAGCCCCGCTGACCAGAAACCATAAATTCTACAGGTCCTATTCAAATTAGTTTCAAAATATTCAGCTTTCGTGTACAGTTGTCCTGATATTGAGACACTGAAATGTCAAGGGTTATAGAGTATCATATGCCCTGTAGGTGGGGCTTAGAATACACCTTCCATATCCTCTGCATGTCGTAAGAGACGACTAAAGGAGGTAAGGGTGAGGTAACCCTGACAGAAACCTCGAGTGCTGAAGACGGAGGTTCCAGGCCGCACGGCGCACTCTAATAAACCATGGATCCACGCACTTAGCGCTTATGATCATGTCGATAGTCACTTACAGGACTGGCGGTATGATCAGCGAACGAAAAGAAGAAGAAGAAATAGAGTATCATATTAACACTATCACTGACAAATCTCTGAAAAAGTACATTCTTTACAGTATAATTCTTATTTGAATGTTTTGAAATTAATTTGACTGGAAGTTATTGCTGCCTACTTCCAGTCAAATTAATGTCAAAATATTCACCAGTTTTCCTGTACATCAGGTTTGAAAATGAGGTATGGGCAATTCTTTAGTGAAAGGATTAAGATTATTAGATAAGAGCTTGCTAAAAACACATTTTTCTGGCTGGATTTCATATTTCAGCACTCGCAATACCCCAATACTACTTGCACAGCCGTGATTATTTGTTGTGGTAGAGGAGGGGGGTGTTGTGGGATGGGAGATGCAGGAGTTGTTGGTGGGGTGCTGTTTTTGTCTCACCTGCAAAGCAGGAAGTGAGACATAGGTATCACTTTTTCGACGATGAGTTACGTTTTTGTGTTTTGCTGATAATGAGGCCACTGGGTCAAAAGTCAAGGTCATTCTGACATCGCTATTTGACCTCTGCATTTTCAACGTGAAGTTGTTGCATTTAGCAAATCCTTTACATTTATTTTTCAGAATTGCTTCATTCTACCAGAACTACATGTATACTTGGACACATGCTTCCCAATGTCATAAGGAAGATGTTTACTGATAGTTAGGTCAAAGGTCAATGACATTGCTATTTGACCTTTGCTCGTTAATCCACTTGGATCTAAGCATGGATACATGATTACCTATAATGATAGGAACCAGCGTGATAACATTGAGATCACAAGGTCAAAGGTCAAGGACACTGTGACAAAGAGGAGACAGGCGAGACGTTTAATTCCGCAGAATTCATATTGTAGTTTGCGATTCTGGTTTAACCATTAAGCATCTAAGCTCTAACCACCATCTAAGCTCCACCCACACCGCGCTCGTGTTGGGATCGATCGATCGATCTCTGAACTTCCTGACTATCAAATTTGTTCATGTTCGATTTTCTCAGAGTCAGACACTTTTTGTTGAAAATATATCACTTGAATGACTGGCTCGGTGATCAAGCCCGTCATTTCAGCGGTAAATTTAAAAAAATAATCTTCGTGGTCTGCAAATATACATTTCTCTAGAGCAGTGCATAAACCGGTTTAGACTGGCTTGAGTGTTAAATGTTTAACCCTATAATGATCAAATTTGGTCAAGAAAATCTAAATATTTTCCTTTTGAATGACCATTTGCAAGGCAAGAGAAGACTATTTTAGAAAATTTATCATTGGAATGACTGGCTCTGTTACAGTGCCAGTCATTCCAGTGGTAAATTTTCAAAAATAGTCTTCTCTTGCCCTGAAAATATTTGTTCCGCAAGACCACTTAAGCGGCCGGTTTTGACAGAAGTGACCAGTATATGGTTAATATACTAACTAATTACTGTATTGTATGTATGATAACGATGAAACTGCCGGTATCTAACCTGTCACAAAGGATAATGATGATGCTACCAGTGATTGCGCACTGTATTTCACAACACATCAATGGACCTTTCCAGTTTTAGCTATGCCCCACCCATCTCTGTCTAAGCTACACCCACACCGCGCTCGTGTTGGGATCGATCGCTCTGTAAATTTAATGCCACCAGTCAATGGACCTTTTTGCTATGCCCTGACCATCTCTAGCTAAGCTCCACCCACATTTCGCAGGGCTTGGCTCGATCGATTCCTGAATTGCCTGACCATCAATTTCCAGAAAGCTATACAGGTAAGCTGTTGAATATTTTGAAATTAATTTGACTGTGTGCTGTTGCTGCCTATGGCAGCAACAGCGTCCAGTCAAATTAGTTTCAAAATATTCAACAGCATGTTTCTTAAATAGCAAAAACATACAATTCATACAACGTGTCGGACTATTACTGTAAGCATTAAAGACAGGGTTAATCGAATCATTCATGACGTCAGCATACACGTCGCGTAGTTGATTATGACGTCATATGATTGAGTGAGGAAATGGACTCATGAATTACTCGCACACTCACAGGATTTGCACTTGTAGCCGCTGTTTATCATTCAAGATGCGGAAGATATTGTCTCAGCCGACTTAGTCTGAGGACCAGACCCTGCCATGAGAGTTTTGAAAATTGTTAAGTTTCTTACTTTGAAAGGTCCTTGAATGATGATGCCTGATACATATATGAACCATGGTGCATTAACCCTTTAACGGTCAAATTTGGTCAAGAAAATAATTTTAAAAATGTAATATTTATTGAGTGTCCATTTGCAGGCCAAGAGAAGACTATTTTTGGAAATTTATCACTTGAATGACTGGCTTGGTTATCGAGCCAGTCATTCCAGTGATAAATTTCCAAAAAATAGTCGTCTTGGCCTGCAAATGACCATTCCTCAAGACCGCAGCAGAGGCTGGCTTGACCATTATAGAGTTAACCCCTTGATCAATCATCCCTGATGTCCCGTTACAGATATCTCCAGTAGAAGGCAACCATGCTGGTAAACTGTTGAATATTTTGCAATGTCTTGTAACAGCTTCGAGTCAGCTTAATTTCTAAATATTCAACAGAATATTTCTTGCATTAGAAAAAATTTGTTACATTGGGTTTTAGTGGTGAAAGAGTTAACCATTTAACACTCATATCAGCCAAAAATGTTTTGAAAAATGGCCATTTGCAGACCAAGAGAAGACTATTTTTGAAAATTTACCACAGGAATGACTGGCTTGGTTATCGAGCCAGTCATTCCTGTGGTCAGTTTTCAAAAAATGTCTTCTCTTAGTCTGCAAATAGACATTTTCCATGAGAAAATTAAAATTTTCTTGAAAAAATTTAAAGGTTAAAGCTTTAATTATCTTCAACATGTTTACTTCTCATGAATTGCCAAAACAAGTATGGCAATCTATAGTTATGCCATACAGGAAGAATAATAACTAGGTCATGCATCTTGTCAAGATACAATGTATGCATCAAATTTCTCTCGACCTGTTGTGTTTGGTTAATGCCATGTGGTTCTATGCGATGAAGCTGGTGGATCCAATGTTGTTCCTGGCGTGTTCTCCATTTTGTGGAGGTGTTGTTACGTGCTGAATCCGATGACAGGACTTTGATTATGCCATATTTCGTATTTACTGTGTCCTTTGAGATTGATCGTTGACATGTCTCCAGAGTCCAGACAGGTACTTGTCTACCTCCAAATCTGTTACCAACCCGACTCGGGTACCGGCTATCTGAGACTATAAGAAGGCAAGTGAAACCAAATGAAAACAGTCAGACTTTGAAACCCAAGCTGACAGCAGTATAAGGCAATCAACCCAAATGAGAAGAACTATGCGTGTTATTATCCCGATAGACAGACAGAATGATTGACAGTTTCAGAAGATTTTGCTTAGTAAATGTACATTTTCAGGTCAAATTAAACCTATTATTTTATCCAGCCAGTCAGTCCAATCGCAAACTTTCAAAATATTCGATTGTCTCTTCAAATGGTGGGATATTTTGGCCATTAAACCTTTAACACTCATATAGCTTCTGTAGTAATCTTAGAAATGTCTATTTTCAGAGCAAGAGAAGACTTTTAAAATTTACCACTGGAATGACTAGCTCGATAACCGAGCCAGTCATTTCAGTGGTAAATCTTCAAAAATAGTCCTCTTGCTTTGCAAATTAACACTTTCTATGAAAAAAATTGAAATTTTCCTGACCAAATTCGAGGATTATAGGGTTAAGTGGTTATTGATGTGTTGGTGGTAGTCATGGTGATGATGTCACAGTTATCATCTGCATGAATTATAACTCTGCTCTGTATTTCAGGCCATATTTCACGTATTGGATAACGTTTGTACAGGTCGTTATTTTCATTGTGTCGTTGTTCGTGTATGGTGTGGCTGATATAGGCGTCGGGGAGAGCTTAGAGCAGGCCATGGTTAGTACTTTACTTCAGTAATTTCCACTTACCTTTCCATTTTTACATTACAATAACATCCAAGGTATTGATGGTGTACTGTATTCATGAATACGCTCTGTCAATCAAACATGCTTTTAGTGCCTAACTGACGCCACATCAACTGATATCACATCAACTATCACCACTTCAACGGACACAACTTCAGTTGACATTGCATCAACCGACACCTCAACTGACATCACATCAACTCACGTCAGTCATATCAACTGACATCACTTCAATTGACAGCACATGAACCGACACCATCTCAACTGACATCACATCAACTCCCATCAGTAATATCAGCTGACACCACTTAAATTGACATCACATCAACCGACACCATCTCAACTGACATCACTTCAACTGTCTCTACTTGGACTGACATCACATCAACTGTCACTACTTGGACTGACACCAATTCAACTAACATCACATCCACTAACATCCCTTCAACTGACATCACACGAATTGACATCACCTTAACTGACATCACCTGGGCCCGGATTCACAATGAAGTGTAAGTTACATTTAAAAAAACTAAGTTTAAAAATGGGCATAAATCTGTATTCACAAAAAAGTGTAACTTACGAAAATGACATAAATTAGCCCAAATATTGGCGTAACTTATGCTTGCCTTATGTAACACATGGAAGCCTGGGAAAAACGTGTAACTTTGGCAAAACAGCAGTGAATGGACGAATTTCAAAAAGCGAATTGACATTTTACGCCGTGACGTGACCTTGCAGACTGCAGTGAAAGCCAACAGCTGTTCTTGATTTATGTAGCGCATAGATTGATATATGTAATCAATTGACTCCTAATAAAACTACCAAAATACTAATTTTTTGTTAATTTAATTACTCGTTTGAATGAGCATTATTAATAAATTATTACAGGCATATTGTGCATCATTTCAACAATTCACCCTGTTATATGGCACATGCGTAATTCATGTCAAAATTTATAGTTGAAGACCTAGGTAATTGTGCCAATGCCCTTCCATGCACGCATCTAGACAAGATACGATGTCACCACCATTACTGATTCCTAAAATTGTCATTGACAAGCAGGTGTTAACTCTCAATAAACCTCAAATTTATTCAGTAAAATGTCCATTTTGTCATAGAAATTGTTCATTTGCGGACCACAAACCGTTAATTATTTTTTAGAATCACTCACTCAAATGACTGGCTCTGTAGAGTCCGTTGTCTCTTACTGAGCCAGTCATCCCAGTGGCAAAAAAAATAAAAATAGTCTTCTCTCAGTCTGCAAATCTACATTTCACGAAGATAATCCCATTTCAATGGGGATTAATGTTACGTAGTACACTGGCTTGAGTGTTACAGCCGAAGGGTTAAAGTTTGTGGTTATAAATTGTCAATTCATGAGTCATTTTATAGCTTATATGTATAGGCCTACAGCCTTTAAATTTTGTTCAGAAAAACCACGCAACAAATTTATAGCCTACTATTTGTTTCTATATAAATTTGTTTCTTGTTTTTTGTGACAAACATTCAAAGATCAAATTCCTAGGCCGGGTACCTAGGCCTACGTACGTCCTCAGAGAATTAGATTGACCGAACATAATCAAAATCAGAATCTTTATTGGCACAAAATCCATGCACATATAGATGTAGCCATAGATATAAAATACAAATAAACAGTAATGATAGTGAACAGTATATAGAAAGACATTTATTATATACATGGCTACACGCAACATACATACCTACATACATCCATCGATACGATAGGTGTCAAACATGTATATTGGTAATTTATCACATATGCCTATCTGTCACATTCACATATATGCATAGGAACAGCCAACAGGGGTGGGGTTTGGGGTGGTGTGGGGGTTAGGCCTCTTCCTCTCCCATAAAGTATCCCTATAGCACCCCTAGGTTTTGGCCCCACCTATATAGTTTGCACTCTCCCACCCCCTGGTAAAAATACGTTCCTACGCTCATGTGTCCGCAGCGCATATACAAATAAGTATCTTGGTGTTTGTTATTCATGTAACACAACCAATAAACAAATCCAATTCATGCTGGAAAAAAGTCTTCTCGGAATTGTTGTGAGGTTCAAGGTCGTCTGCACTTCCGCATTCTTGTCAGAACGACGATCTGCGCATCCATGTACTAGAGAGATCTGTGTTCATTTGCGACAAAAAATTACGACAAAAAACTTATGTCTGTCTTTGTGAATCCCGGTTAAGTCAAACACGTAAGTATGATGGCGTAACTTATGCCAGGCATAACTTACACTTCTTTGTGAATCCAGGCCTAGAACCCTAAAGGCCTCAGTTAGAAAGACCATATATACCAGAAAGGTCAGAAATCCGGCCTGCACATACCTATTGTTATAGGCTGATGTCATAAAAAATAAGCATACATACATGGAGGCTGGGTTTCCGGTCCTTTGAGTATATGTACTTTCTCACTGAGGCTGTAATAACGACCTTTCAGATATATGAGGTTTAATCTTAGCAATGCTTTAAGTATAAACGCAGGGTGGGTGTGATGACCACAGAAATATATTCATGGTTCAAATGGGTAACCCTTTAATGGTCAAATTTGGTCAAGAAAATCTAAACATCTGCCTATTGAATGTCCAGTTATGGGCCAAGAGAAACAGAATTTTTTTTTAATGTATGACTGCATCGGTTATTGAGCCAGTCATTACAGTGGTAAATTTTGAAAAATTATTCTTTTTGCCTGTAAGTGGACATTTTACAAGACCATAACAAAGGTCGGTTTTGGCCGGCATGACCATTACAGAGTTAATTGACATCACAATCTATGTCATAGTTTTGCTGGCAAATGAATAATACTTTAACCCTTTAACTCTCATATCAGCCAAAAACGGCTTCTGCAGTGGTCTTCAGAAATGTCCATTTGCAGACCAAGAGAAGACTATTTTTGAAAATTTACCACATTCCAGTAGTAAATTTTCAAAAATAGTCTCTTGATCTGCAAATGGACATTTTCTATGAGAAAATTGAACATTTTTGTGAAATAATTTGAGGGTTAAAGGGTTAAGAGTAGTACCCAATAGCTCATTATGAAACCAACTCTGGTGTACTAACCTCAGGTTTTAATACTCACCATGCACAAATATGGGGTTTATTGTCTCAGAGCTGATGATGGAAACATTGCTGCCCACAAATGATATACCAAGAGTCACTATTTGCTATGCGATTCTTTAACCCTGTACTGGTCAAACGGGTCAAGAATATTTCAATTTTCCCATTTAAAATATCCAGTTGTATACCATGAATACCAGTGAAGATTGCTAAGCCATTTTGACACCAAAATAATGTTCGAGGTTCTTTTAAGGGTTAAGAATAAATTTATTAATTTTTACAAACTTTCGCTCAGAAATGTGATTCTGTGTGAAAGTTTGTTGACCCCTGTAATGGTCATGATTTGCCAAGAATATTTTAATTTAAGGGGCAAGAGATTATTTTTTAACGTTTACCACTGGAATAACTGGCTCGATTATCGAGCCAGTAATTCCAGTGGTAAATTTTCAAAAATTATCTCTACCTGTAATTGAATGTTTCTGAAGCCCACTACGGCACCCGTTTTTGGCCAGCATGAGTGTTAAAGATTTAAGAGGTACATATCGCCTCAGAATCCTGTTAGCGTTATTACCAGCCCGCCGCGGCCAGCACATCTTGTTTCTAGTGCAACATAGGTAATGTGCATTATATCTTTATATCTTGTTCCACAGGTAATGAAACCTAACCTGGTCATTGTAAACGAGGGACACAAGGAAATTGATAATCTCTGGATCGGACCCAATCAGGTAGAAAACTATAATGCTAGATGCGGCTGCAATTACTTATAATCAAATTAATGCCAAATTGGACTATTAATCGACCAGTGTTACCCTTGAAGGTACAATAGAATTATTGCCTTAAGAATTAGCTATTTCATTGCGAGAGTGGCTGACCCATTACAGACTGACCCAGACCACCAACGGTGTTGCTCGCAAGATTCTCCATAAAGAATGATCTCCCTTTAGCCACTTGAGTTGTACAGGGTAATTTATAACGCGTTACAGCATGTGTATCATCAGTCTAGCTTTACGAGCAATCTTAACCATTTACCTATTTAACCATTCTTTACAAGATAAAACTAAGGCAGCAACGGCTTCCAGTCAAATTAATTTCAAAATATTCTACAGTTTTCCTGTATGGTTGCCTTGAAGCCGAGATATGAGGAATTCTTCAGTGACAGGGTTAAAGGGATTGGCAACTCGCAGATCGACTGCTGTAATAGAATTTCTTACCGTTTGGTCTTTTGCAGACCAGAAAAGACAAATTCTTTGATATAAGAAATATTCTGTTGAATACTTTGTAATTAATTCAACTGGAATCTGTTGCTGCTTATGGCAGCAACTGTTTCCAGTCAAATTTGTTTCAAAATATTCAACAGATTTCCTGTATAATTGTTTTTAAATTGAGACACTGAATTCTCACGGGTTAATGGATTTAATGCGTTGTCAATTGGCATGTGAAAATTTAATCGATAGTCGCATAACAATGTCAGAAATACAATTGGTAATTGTAGCGACCAATGTCATCTAGAGTGACATAAACATGAACTCGTTTATTTGAATCTAAATTTTAACTTATTTTTTTCAAAATATCAAATTTAAGCCTATTTTGAAAAATTAATTTGGTCTGTGACTGACAATTCATACATTTACTCAGGTATATAATGCTTAGCAATCCAGCCAAAGACGGCTTATGCAATGGTCTTGAGAAATGTCCATTAAATTTTGCAGACAAAGCGGAGTATGTTTGAAAATTTATCACTGGAATGACTGGCTCGATAAGCCGGTCATTCCATGGATAATTTTTCAAAAATGGACTTATCTTTGTCTGCAAACAAACAGAACAGATTTGATGGTTAAATGGTTAAACCTTGATCTTCATGATATCTCTATATAATATCGAATACCAGTATTTATGTTCTGGGTCCGATTATGAAATGATTTCATGCAAATTAATGCTCCTGTCATCGGGGTGATAAGGGCTCTAAGCCTTGCGTCTTATTTTGTTTTTGTTAATTTTTAGAGGATCTCCAATGAGGTCCTATGTAATATCGCTATTATCAACCAAGTTAAAAATGATCACTTCGCACAAGCTTTAGCGAGTGCAGTGATAATTTTCAATGACGTTCGCAACAGTGATATTAACCCTTTCACCGACAAATCCCGGAAAAAGTATATTCTTTACATTATAAAACTCATTCTGTTGAAAATTTTGAATTTCTTTTAACTGGAAGACGTTGCTGCGTAAGGCAGCAATGATTTCCAGTCAAATTAATTTCACAATTTTCAACAGTTTTCCTGTATGGTTGCGTTGGAAATAAGATAAAGGGAATTCATCAGTGAAAGGGTAAAATGTGACCGGGTTTGAGATTCTATTTATGAAATTTTGACATTTTCCAATAACGTTTATCCATGAAAGCCCAGTTTAGATCTTCCATTGGCGTACGATTATATATAAAGGGCATCACGGTCATGCTCTGACAACTAGTATATCGGATGTCTTATGGCAAAAAATATAGTATATGTAATTTTACTTTGAACTCTGAGAAATATTTGCATTAATCAAAGTTTATTTATTTACATAATATACAATGAGATGTCACAAGCGGTAGTGTTTTTTCATAACATGCATCACTAGTGCTTGACTTCGGAATAATGATATCCAACGTCGCGAGAATGACCATATTCTGATTGGTCAATACAAACTTACTTTCCCATGCTAGCAACCAATGAAGATGCTTAACTCACTGCATTATAACCGCGTTCACTTTGTTAATATAGAATGAAGACTTGCGTGATTATTGTTTTGAGTGATCACGATCAATTATTTAAGAGTAATCATGATTACTCGATTAATCGGCCTGGGTACAAATTATCAAGATATAACAGTAAATGTATATCAATGGCGAAAGTGCAGCAATAGCTTTTTATGAATGTCCATTTGCAGGACAAGAGAAGAATATTTTTGAAAATGTGTCACTGGAATGACTGGCTCGATGCTCGAGCCAGTCATTCCAGTGATACATTTTCAAAAATACATTTCTCTTGACCTGAAAATGTACATACATTCGCTTGGCAAAATAGCAATCATCGTGATTGATCGCATTAAAGAATAATTAAAAAGTAGGTTTTGAAATATATTATGCAGTAGAAATTATTCACAATTATTCGATTATTTCATTTTTACTCATATAAATTCAAGATTTACAAAATAATCGCGATTTTTTATTTAATCACGTAATCATGCAAGCATAATATAATCAGCTAAATGCCTTTTGTTATATGATGAATCTATTTTACAATAATTTCAGGCAGCTTTGATACATTTAGGGGCGAAATATTCCCCATGTATGCGACGAGACACGAATGTTTATACAGCCATTGAGGACGATCGTACTATAGAGCGCAATAGCAGCTGTTGTGTCTTCAACGATGGAACAGGATGTTATCAAACCACAGAAAAACATTGCAAAGTCAGTATATAACCCATTAACCATTTAACCCTCAAAATTGTTCAAAAGAATTTCAATTTTTTTCATAGAAAATGTTCATTTGCAGACATTTGGATTATCGAGCCAGTCATTCCAGTGGTAAATTTTTCAAAATAGTCTTCTCTTGGTTCGCAAATGGACATTTCTCTAGACCACTGCAGAAGCCGTTTTTGGGCAACTTGAGTGTTAAACGGTTAACCTGTGAAATTCCAGTGTCTAAATCTCAAGAGACATAAAGACACAGGAAAACGTTTGGATATTTTGAAACTATAGGCAGCAATAGCACTCAGTAAAATTTGTTTCAAAATATTCAATAAAATATTCCTTACATAAGAAATGATTTGGGGTTTTTTTCAATTTGGTTTTAAAATATTCAACAGTTTCTCTGTATAGCGGTGTTGACATTGAGACTATAAATTATCGGGTTAAATGATTCACATTAATAGACCTTTCCCACATCAGCGTATTTCCCAGAATGCCTTGCACATACTACTTCTTGTTGGTAAACGTGATAGCCGCAGCACAAACAGCATTACTTTACTATTGAAATCGGATAAAATGCACTTTAAGCAGTTTGTATGAAGAACTAATTTCATAATATTATTGAAGCTATACATCATTAGAAAGCTAAGCCAATATTTTAATCATTTCTGTATTAGTTTATATAGTTTTGTAAAATTTAATACAGTTGATTGTAATTTTAAAATAGCCCCTATAGTCTACTTGATTTAATGAATCTAGGTATAATGGTGTAAATAACTCAGTGAAAATTTTACCCAAAAAAATAAAAATGCTATATTAATGTTTAGACAATTGAATGCGCTTTCCATTGGTGTATGACTTAAATAATATTGTGATTTTAGTTTATCATAGGAACGGTTTAAATTGTGGTATATTTTAGTGCAATAGTAACCCAATGCGGGTCAGCTGCTTGTTGGTGACTTACCAGCCAGCAGTTGTGCTCTGAGCTTGATTTAGAGAAATCCTGACGTAATGATGTCAATGTGGAAAAGGTGTATTTGTGCCATGTTTTAGCAATTTATTCTAAACCTTTCATCAGAATTTTTCCATTAGCAATATTTACCTGATTGGTGAAAATCGTGTTAAAGGAAAGGATCATGGAACTAACATATGCTCTTGAATGATAGCTTTATATAATTTATAGCCCCAGTAAAAACAGAAATAATCAGAATAATTTGAAAAAAGCAGCTATATACCATTTATATCACTGTGATGGGAACCAATTAGTGACGCAGCTGGACCTATGCGCTCTGCTGTATGCCAAGCAAATAAATAATTCCCCCTACAGCCAGTCATATAAGCTCAGTTATACGCGCGCTAAGCTGATTAGCCACTACTTTCTACAGTTAAAATACTGTCTAGTTTTAAAACAATTTGACTGAAAGCCTTTGTTTACAAAGACGGGGTCTACATTCAGTCACACGAATTTCAAAATATTCAGTAGGTATCATATTGCGACCATGGAAACCAGCAGTGTATTTTGAAATCATTTTCACTGAAACTTGTTACTTCCACCAGAAAATGTGACTCAAATATAACATTTTAAAAAAGGATCAATAGTGAATTAGCAGTAGCGAGTTAATCGCTCTTTATAGGCGCCTATCGAAAATACTATTCATACCGCTTACAAACCTATATTCAGGTGTACTTTCACTATATTCAGGTAGGCCTAAGCGGTATACCTGCACACACAGTTGACACACGGCGGAGTGAGAAGCACCAGCTTCAAGTTGAGCGCTCCTAGATTTAGTAAATGCTTTTTCTCAAATAATCCCGATTCATTTCCCTTTGTTTCCCTTTTCCCCTCTTAATATGCTGCTGTACTTAGTACTTAATTACTTGGTGTAACCTTCAAATTTGGTCATGAAAAATAAATTATTTGCTTATCGAATATCCATTTTAAGGCCATGAGAAGACGATTTTTGACAAAATTACCACTATCAAGCCAGGCATTCAAGTGGTAAATTTTCAAGAATGGCCTTCTCCTGGCCTGCAAATGGACATTCAATAAGCAAATATTTTAATTTTCTTGACCAAATTGACCATTAGCCCTTAGCACTCTGATGTCAATATTCTATAATTTACTGTGGCAATATGAAAGAAACTGGTGTACATTTTTCAACAATTTTGCTAGAAGATGTTGCTGTCTATGACAGCACCATCTCCCAACAAATTTACACCAGTTATCTTTTAATTTAATTTGAAAATCTAAAATTTTAACACCCCGAGTTGTATTGGTTAAATAGTTAAAGTAGTTAAAGTTTTTTATATGTGTTTACATTTTCAGTCTGTCCTGACAACTTTCGTCCAGTCAGGAACTAAATATGGCAATGTCTGTGGACAAGATCCAATGTAAGTCTATGCATTTCTATTATTACTAGTGCTGCCGCTAGAGCTGTGCGGTTTTTGAAAAAACAAAACCTGTGATGGTGTTTACCATGAAACCGGTTTTAACCAGATATTCGGTTTATTAGATTTATAAATATTTATATAGTTTTCGTGTAGAGTATAAACAATACCACAAAATTAGAGCGTTTTTACCCATCGAAACCAATGTGTACCTAAAGTATACGATGTAATCTTTAGAGGATATAGTTAAATCATTGCTTAGTTTTAAATTATTTCAATAGAAATCATGTTTAACCCTTTAATGGTCAAGATTTGTCCAGTGAAAATCTTTAACATATTGAAGCCTATTGGTGGAAATTTACTATTGGAATTCAAGCCAGTCATTCCAGTTGTAAATGGTAAAAAATATTATTCTGTTGGTCTGCAAATGAACACTGCAGAGGCCGGTTTTTGGCCCGCTTGACTATTAAATGGTTAACGTCATAATCTGTCATTCCGAGTTCTTGTGTGATTTCTGTCATACATGATATTCTTTGACAATTAACAACATTCTCTACTGCATTATCAAGCAAATGTTTTTCTCTTTTCAGCTATTGTAAATCTCCACCCTCAGTGCGGCCATTTGAATGGGGTGATGATATTACCAAATGGCCAGTTAGTATTTACTAATATTAAATAATCCATGTACAATATATATATATATATATATATATACATATCACATAAATATGCATTCACTGATAACATAAGTGAATTGTCACCAGATCTCGTTGACGGGGACAGAAATAGGCTATGTCCGTCATGGCTGTGTGTGTTTCTTCATGGAATGTGAACTTTTTCAGTTTATCTATCCATCATCAGTTGACGTCAGATGATGTCATAATCAACTAAGTAACGTTTAGGATGACGTCATAATTAATTATGGCATGAATGACTCAATTTAGTCCGTCTTTAACACTTAATAGTCTGACACATTGTACAAATTGTATGCCTTTGCCATTTAATAAACATTCTGTTGAATATTTTGAGACTGGGTGCTGTTGCGACCATAGGCAGCAACAATACGTGGTCAAATTAGTTTCAAAATATTTAACATCTTACCTGTATAGTTTTCTGGAAATTTTGTCAGAGAGTTCAGGGATCGATCGATCGATCGATCCCAACCCGAGTGATGGGTGGGTTGGAGTTAGCTAGTGATGGGCGTGGCATAGCTAAAACTGGAAAGGTCCATTGTATTTCAGTGAAATCATTTTTATTCACTGGCCAATGCCAGAGTTATCACCCATAAAAGCATATGGTACACCAATGGAGGATCCTATCTGTCTCTCATTATATGACGTCATAGTCAAATACATCACGTGTTAGCTAACATCACAATTTGAATGATGTATGGGCTGTAAAATTTTAGATGAACTTAAACGATCGTTCCCCTGAAGATGATCCACAATTTGCAGCAATTCCATGGGCAGATTGGACTAGGTCCAGGGAAGAAACCTTTTGAAATCAATAATCATTTGTAATCCAAGATGGCCATGACCCAGCTGTGGCCATCTTAAAAATTGATTTACAGATGATAACTCTGATACATTTTATCGGATTGCTTTGAAACTTCATAGGTTGATTGGACTCTGCATGTGAAAGCAGCCCATCGAAATGGATGATGATCCGAAATTCAAGACGGCCATCGACCTCGGACACCATCTTGAAAATCAGTTTTCAATTGATAACCCTTGTTAAGATGTGTCTGAATGGTTTCTTCTGATATGATATCGATTAAGGCGTGCTATGTGCTATCTACTGCCAGCTGTCATTCTATGGCTTATTATTAGGTCACCTGGCCTGAAAGGCCAAGTGAGATTATGCCATGGCGACCGTTTGTCCGTTGTCTGTCCATCAACTTTTTCTACTACAGGGCTGATTTCACCTATTTTCATATAATGAGAACATACTTACCTCCCTAACACTTGATTTACTAGTATATCGGCTCTAAATTCAATAATATTCAGAATTATAAAACATTAGGGGCCCCTACTGGGCAGGTGGAATGTACACAGTCATGCGCATGTCAGACCCCACCTCTGCACATGCGCATACTTGTACTTCCGTGTTCGAATATATTGGCTTATAAGCAACATTAAAACATTTTCAAGCTCTATTTTGTGGAATTTTCAATCATTTCTTTCATCCATTTATCACTATGGCTGAATCTTAAGCGTCAGAGGAGTCTGCCTCATCATCCAATAAGGTGATATTGTTCCATATATTATTTAAGACATTAATATGTTACCAGTTTTCGTTCGGGGCCAACCTGTTTTTAGGCGTTGGGAATCTTTGTTAAATTGTCCAGGTGCCTAAATTCTACTAATCCCTTGTGTCTTTGTGTCCACAGGCTAATCTTATGATGGTAGAGCTCCTGTTCTTCACTCAGAGGTTGATCACGTCTCCTTTTTTCTGACTTATCAAATGATTATGTCTAAGGGTCAGAGATATAAAACGAAAAATATCTCCCTCCTTTTGTCCCATCCCCTTCATCAGACTCTACAGATTCGGCAGATGGTATGGACGTGATTTTCTGCGCAAGAGGATGGTTTACCTGTGTTCAGGATAAGGGAGTTTATTAGTTATGGCACCTAATTATTAGAAATTTTTATCAATTTTTGCTGCCATCTTTATTGCACTGTATTCTCTTTTGTGGTTGTGCATGGGTTTTCAGATAAATAATTATGGTATTATATTATTCTTGAGTGTTGAATGTATATAGTCCTAGGTATTTCTTGCATTCATAATCTGATATCTCCTCCCCTTGAAGGGGCTTTTGCATTGAGGTTTGATGTGTTAATCAGCCAGATTTTTTCCCTTTTCCTTGATGTCATAATCTTGTTATTTAGAAGACCCTTGATGTCATTATCATCTTATGTTAAGAATGTGTAGAGATAACTGAGTGTCATGATCAGTCTCTCATCTTTTCTAACATTCTCATGTTATCCCTGCCTATTCCTTATTTTTTTATGAAGATACCTGTCCCTTCGGGGTTGTCAGTAATAAAAGTGGTTGTCTTCTCTCTCGAGTTTTGTTTTTTATTTCTTTAACAAAATTAACAAACTAAAATACTCATTCTACTTCGAATAATACTTACCAGATGTACTATTATGATAATGTCTATTATCCAGTCTAGGTCAAAATAAACAATTAAAACTCCGCACTCTCCTGGTCCTGCCCATACTGTGTCCGGGAATACCATAGCCGCAGGTACCGAGTCTATTCCCAATCACAGTCAGATTCGTTTATTTTGCGCTTGTTTCAAGTCGCATGTGTTTAGAGTGTCAATTTATTGATAAATTAAGCAGTTTTAGCGCGTGTTTGTGAAAGCCATCGCTGGACTAATGGAGGAACTGGGGAAATCATCACAGGGGCAGGTTGTATCAATCTAGAATTTATACATTCGTGCCATAATGCCTGTTTGAAATTTCCTTAAATTGGCACATTGATTTATAATGGTAGCCATTGTTGGAGTCGCTTCTGTACCCGTTAACTTTTAGTTTTAATTCGGGTACTCGGTTAATTTTCTCTTGCGACTCGGTTCCTCTAAAGATGGATGCGTCCTTAGCCAAGATGGCGGCGCCCATGTAATATGTCGTTATTGGCTTGGGGTATCCAGGCACTCTGTTTATCGCCGATTTTAGCTCTCGCTTCGTTGTCGAGGGTGTTTGTAGCGATCGGCGATGTAGCCTTGGTTATTTAACGCTAGTTAAAGGCTGAGTTGTGTTTTGTAAAATTTTCACTCAAAAAAGTTTCAAATATTTCCTGCCTAAGAACTTGATTATCATTAATTTAAGAGAAAGTTAATGTGTTTAAGAAATCTTAACTATCAAGTCGATTGTGCGTATTGCTCGTCATCATTTGTCTTGTGCAGCGTTTTAATTTTTCTCTGTGTTCGCAGAAACCGAAGAACCCGGACACATTGTGCCAGAAGTGCAACAGGTTCATGAAACGCAAGTATCTTGGACATCACTGTGTGGCGTGCGCTCAGTGTAAGGTCGGCAGCCCTTGTGATGTGTGCGCCAAGTGGTCGTCGGCAATGGTGGCAGAGTTTGACAGGGATCGACGGGCGAGGCTGGAGCGCATAGAGAAGGATAAGACAGTGAAGCGTCAGCAGGCGTCTCTTATGGGACTTGAAGGTCGTCTGAATGAACGAATGGATTCAGCGCTGGGCGTATGGGCGGCCCAGTTCAAGGCGATGTTTGACTCGTTGCAGTCCACGGGTCCGGTGAGGCAAGCTGGTGCAGGGCAACCATTAGGTGGCCCGGCTAGTTCTGCTGAGGGTCATGCACCTGCCCCTTCTCTGTCCTTGGCTCAAGAGCCGACGGTAGAGGAGGAAGATCTGCTGCTAATGGAGGATTCCGGCATGCCGGATCTTTCGATGACGGCAAGACCTAGTACATCCCAGGGGTCGCCCTCGGGATTTGTACGGGTTTGCCAGGCGGATGGTGATGTCGATGTTCCGTCAGGCATATTCCATCCGCTATTTGTGCAACCGGATATGCCGGCGGAGCCGTGTTTTGCGGTTCCTGCTGGTATCCCGGCGGCGTTAGGTGCGGCTCCTATCGGAGTGACGGTACCAGCCGTAGTTAAGGCGGTCGTAGTCCCGGATCCCGTGCGGATGGATTGCGGGGAATCCGTGTCTGGCGATTCGTTAGACACCGGTGCCGCCGGTAGTCGCGTTATGGATGCGCTCTGTCCTGGCAGAGACGCGTATCGTAGCGCCCAGCATGGATCGTCAGTGCCCCTCTCATCTAAGGGAGAGAGGGAGGATGAGAACGGCAGTTCTTTGATGGACGAGTCCGTTTTCTGCACCGAAGCTGAATGGGTGCAGGTCCTTGGATGGATGACCAATCGTCTCGGGTTGGCATCTGATCTAGGATCTCAGCGCGATCCGGCGATGGAACGGATGTCAGAGCGTGCGGCTAGCGCTCTGTCAAGTGGCTCTTCTGCCATGCCGACACTCCCATTGGATACGCAGACTTCTGACATGTTGGAAGTTGCGGCATACCGTCTGGTTCAGCCAGACTATGCATTACCAAAGGCCCCGAAGGGGATAAGGAGTAGGGTCCGTTTTCCGGAGCTGGCCTATCATCAGTACGCCCGGGTTCCACGGCTTTCCGTTGCGGAACGAGAGGCGCTGAATAGGCCGTTGGCTGGGAAGGCTAAGGGGCGGTCACATCCTTTGGTTTCACAGACCAACAAAGACCCGTTCAATGAGCTCACGCTCATTGAGGATGCGGCGAGGGCAGCCATGGCTGCGCTGTCGCACGGGTGTACCGTCTTGCAGGGTATGCTGGACTGCACGGCGGAAGGCGGACAGGTGCCAGAGGCTGCTCCCGGAGTTATTCGGGACACCATGCGCCTGTCTCAGGATTGCCTGGCCAGGGTAATCACTAGAACGTTGGCAGAGCGACGGAGAATGGTTCTCGATTGTGTAGAACCAGGACCGGAAATGAGGGCTGCATTATCTTCTGCGCCCTTCATTGGTCCAGGCTTGTTCGGCGGCTCGGCACGACAAGCGCTCTCCAAGGTTGCGTCAATGGTGGCGGAGCAAGAAGTGGTTGGCAAGTCGTGGAAGTCGACTAAGAGGACTCAGCCGCAACAGTCCTACCGTCAGCATAGACAGGAGCAGCAGAGGCAGCGTCCTAGATCGCCCTTCCGTCCTTCTGGCCGTGATGCCCATAGGCCATCCGGATCGCAAGGACCTGGCCGTGCGTCCTCATACAAGTCCTCTAGTAAAAGGCCGTATGAGGAAGACAGGAAGGGTGGCGGTTCGGGCCGAGGCGGCTACCGTAAGGATAGCTGTGGCGGCGGTTCCGGACCGTCATACCACAAGAAGCCGCGGGGCGGCCGTGGGGCTCGTTCCTGACGGGTTTCCGGCGGAACCACTACCGATGGCTTCGGAGACAGATGGAGTCGAGAATCTTCACCCAAGCGATTTAACGTCTTATCGGCTAATCTTGACCGACAATTGTGTGCAGATTCCTTCCGTCGGAGGCAGACTTCAGCTATTCCTAAACCAATGGGAACAGGTCGTGCGCGACTGTTTAGTTTGTCAGTGGATAAGAAACGGCTACGATCCGGACTGGCTCATCCATCAATCGTTAGTTCCGTTAACCTCGACTCCAATATGGACTCCTGTTCCAAGGGAATCAGATCGTCTAGACGCCATTCGGTCAGAAATACAATCTCTTCATCAGAAGAAGGCCATTCATTTAGTCAAGGATCAGTCTTCTCTGGGCTTCTATTCGGTCATGTTCCTCGTTCCGAAGCGTACCGGAGGATGGAGACCAATTCTCAATCTCAAACCGTTGAACAAGTTTATTCTTTCTCCCAAGTTTCAGATGGAGACGGTTGCAGCAGTAATGACAGGGTTGAAGAAAGGCATGTGGGGAGTGTCGATAGATCTGAAGGATGCATATTTTCATATTCCAATGTCAATTCCTTTTCAGAAGTACCTTCGCTTTGCATTCCAAGACAATGTTTGGGAATTCAATGCTCTCCCATTCGGCCTGACCACAGCTCCGAGGGTCTTCACCAAGGTGGTTCTCGCCATGACTTCTTTACTTCGCAGGAGAAACATACCTGTTCACACGTACATAGACGACTGGCTGCTGAAAGCGGGGAATCCAGTCACTCTGCGCAGCAATCTGCAGGTAGTCCTAGCCTTATTAAAGGATCTAGGGTGGATTGTAAATCTAGAGAAATCAGAACTGACTCCATCCCAGGAGTTTGTCTCTCTGGGAATCTTTTTCAATCTCAGGAACGGCGTAGCTTTTCCGGCGGAGAGCAGAGTCAAAAGCCTGATTGCAGTTTTGGAGTCGGTTTCTCTAGGAGCCTATCTGACGGCGCGCCAGTTTCTCAGGATACTGGGCTTACTAGTATCTCTGGAGAAGGTGGTTCCATATGCGGCACTCAGGCGCAGGCCAATTCAGATGTATCTAATGTCATTCTGGTCTCAGAAAACGGATCCGTTATCTCTGAGGATTCCAGTCAAAAAACCGTTGATATTCCACCTTCAGTGGTGGTTATCCGAACAGAATCTCCTGCGAGGTGTTCCTCTACAACCTCCTCAACCTCAGATGTCCATCTTCACGGATGCATCGTTGACGGGTTGGGGAGCGGTATTGGACAATCAGTCGGTGTCAGGGGAATGGGATCGGACCAATGCGCAGAAACATATCAATGTGCTCGAACTATTAGCGGTGGTATTAGCACTTCGAAAGTTCGAGAGCCTGATTCAAGGCAAAGTTGTCCTAATAAGGACAGACAACTCGACAGTGGTGTCTTATTTGAACCGCCAGGGCAGGACGAGATCACCAGAGTTGTGTATGATGGTTTGGAACCTTCTGCTGTGGTGCCAAGAGAAGAATATTATTCTTCAGGCAGCACACATTCCAGGAAGATTGAACATCCTAGCGGATGCTCTCAGTCGAAGGACGGTTTGTCGTCCGACGGAATGGCAGCTCAACCAATCGGTAGCGGAGGTTCTATTCAAACAATCGGGCAAGCCAAATGTCGACCTGTTTGCGATGAATCAAAACGCAAAGATGGTCACTTACGTGTCACCGATCCCGGACCCGTTGGCTCTAGCAGTAGACGCACTGGCAATAAGTTGGGAGGGGATGTACGCGTATGCGTACCCTCCAACAATTCTCATCCCGAAAGTTCTGGCAAAAATAAGAGAGGGGGAGTGCCAGGTACTACTGATCGCCCCGTATTGGCCAGGCCCATCATGGTTTACGGATCTGCTGGACCTTCTGGTCTGCAATCCAGTCTCTCTGCCAGACGCCAGAGATCTAATCTCTCAGAACAAGGGTCTGTACCTCCACGACAGACCGGAAATGTTCAAATTGACTGCATGGATGTTGTCAAGCAGCGTGCAATTGAGGGTGGCTTTTCTGAGCAAGCAGCGAAGTTTGTTGCTTCAGCCAGAAGAGTTTCAACCACAAAGACATATAATTATAGAATCAACAAATTTGCACAGTGGTGTGAGAGAGGAGATATTAATCTCTTTTCTGCATCTGTTCAACACGTAGCGGATTTTATCTGTCATTTATACGAAGTTGACAAACTTGTACCTTCTACCCTAGCAGCATATAAGTCTGCATTAGCTTCAGTCATTCCTAGTCTCACTGTTGAAGGAGTGGAGAATGACACCTTGAATGAAGTTATCAAAGGAATGAGCAATCTGCGACCTAGACAGCCAATTCCTATCCCATCATGGAATCTATATCTTGTTCTACAGGTTTTAGGACAAGCTCCTTTTGAACCGATTAGATCTATTGATATTAAACTGTTAACTATTAAATCAGTTTTCTTGGTTGCAGCAGCGTCGGCGAGAAGGAGAAGCGAAATTCATGCGCTTTCTGCCGAACAAGACCGTTTTGTCGTCACGGGTGAAGGTTTACGACTACTTCCACGTCTTTGTTTCCTGTCAAAGAATCAGTCACTTAAATATCCAGGACAGCCGATCAATTTGCCAAGTTTAACTAGACATGACCCAAACTCTTCTGTTTGGTGTCCTGTCAGATGTCTTAAAATGTATAAGAAACGTACTAATGAGTGGAGAGACGACCCGAAATCTATGTGGTTATGTCTCAAAGCTCCCCATTTACGTGCCTCGAAAGATACTATTTCTCGTTGGATAGTTGACGCTATTAAGATGTCACACAAAATCGCTACAGGAAAGCAAATTGATCATGCAAATGCCCATCAGGTCCGAGCACTAGCAGCATCATCGGCCCTTTATAAGGGTGTCTCATTAGAGGAGGTGATGTCTGTAGCACAATGGCATGCCGAGTCGTCATTCACTGATTTCTACCTTCGCGATATCTCCAGCTCACTTAATCCAGTAGCCGTCGCCAATCTGTCAAACCTAAACTAAGCCACGTCCGACCACTACTTCGCACACATCACAAAGGACTTCCGCCTACACTGACCAAGCGCCATGCACATGACTGAGTACGACCGTGGATTGGGCCTAGCTCCTGTGATGATCAATAACAGATCGACCATTCAAAAATGGTGAGTTTTTACATTAATTAAGTGACTATAAATATGTTTACTTACAGTCGAAATACCAGACTGAGTAAGTGAATAGTCTGGTACAAGAGTATATTTATCCTCTCATACAGACATGAGCCTCATTCCAGTTTGAAAATCTAATCGATATACTGATATTTTTTCAAAGTTAGAAGTTGTAGTAGCTTCTTTGCACTCTACTGGACTGCCCTAGCTGAGACTTGGGGCTGACACGGGTCTGGTGGGTGTTGCATCCCCATGGACATCCCTCTGAATTTTGTGCGGACAAAAGAGGGGGGGGAGCGCGGTCTAGACCATGGAAGTTTAGCACTCTATGAGTCAGATAGCAGAACCCAAGCGTATGCCAGGGTTTTAGTCTCTTCACAACCTTCTCTGTTGGATGGTAGTTGAGTGCTGGTTCGAGCCTCACCTCCTCCCACCGGCATTTTCTGGCTGTCGAAATCCGGAGTTTATCATAATAGTACATCTGGTAAGTATTATTCGAAGTAGAATCAAAAAAGCATCCGCTTTTGTTTCTACGAGAATTCTTAATACTTACCAGATGTACTATGGCCCTCCCTCAGCCGCCCCGCTGAGGTGAGGCTGAGCTGCTTTCGCAGTTTGCCAAGGCAAACATAAGACGAAGCTGACTGTGATTGGGAATTGACTCGGTACCTGCGGCTATGGTATTCCCGGACACAGTATGGGCAGGACCAGGAGAGTGCGGAGTTTTAATTGTTTATTTTGAGCTAGACTAGATAATAGACATTATCATAATAGTACATCTGGTAAGTATTAAGAATTCTCGTAGAAACATAAGCGGATGCTTTTTTGAGTCTCTCATCTTTTCTAACATTCTCATGTTATCCCTGCCTATTCCTTATTTTTTTATGAAGATACCTGTCCCTTCAGGGTTGTCAGTAATAAAAGTGGTTGTCTTTTCTCTCTCTTTCTCGAGTTTTGTTTTTTATTTCTCTTCGTATGTCTACCATTCAGAAATCATCATGCCCGTCTTGTTTGAAGCATCTTAAGGCTAGATTCTTCTCCCACCTCTGCCCATCTTGTACTGGCTGTAGGCTGTCTAACAAATGTGCTATTTGTAAAGGGGGGGGGGTTGGGAATCTAACCTATGAATTCTTCTGTTTACAGGCGAAGATGATGGTGGATGACGGCAAGAGGGTGAGAAAGGAGGAGAAGGAAAATGGTGAGCTGGAGGCCTTCAAGGTAGAGTTAGTGAGTGAGATGCGCTGGACCTTGAAGGACCTGATGCATGACATGATTCGCGGCATGTTGCCGGGCAGAGGTGGTTCAACTTCCTGCGAATCGACCTCAGAGCAGGTAGCCCCCGTCCCTGGATTATGCCTTCCTAGTTCGGACAAAGCTTTCAGTGATCCAGGGGTGGCCGACGTGGACCCAGACTTGATGTTCGCATCGCCTGGTGATCCAGCGGAGTGAGTAGCATCAAGCAGGACCCGACCAGCGGGTCTGACCATGATGACTCGCGGAGTACCCTCGTCATCTGCCTGTGGGCCTTCTCCTGCTCAGTCTCGGTTAGCTTTCTTTGCTAACCCGGAGTCTAACTTTCCTGATCTTATACGGACGACCCGGAGCGCGCTAGTGTGGCTTATGCCCCTCACACGAGTGTGGCCCCAGTGCGCGGCCTGCCCATGGAGAATGTCATGCCGACCCTCTTGCTAGACGTTGGGTTACTGCCAGTCAGTACACTCGGTATGGTCTAGCACCCAGACCTAGTGCAGACGACTATGCCACTCTGGGTGAAGACACGTGGCCAGGCTCTCATGCTGAGACGGGAGTGCCGTGCTTGGGCGCTATGCGCTCAGCAAACTCCGCACTGCGTGACACCGAGGAGAGTTCGAGCAGCAATCAGTGCGCTGTCTCACATCTCTCAGCTGCTGTCAGGGGTAGTACCAGCCTCGGTTCACCAGCAGCCTAGTCCAGTGACAGTCCAACAATCCATCCAGGATTGTATCAACCTGGCATTGGACTTCTTGATTAGGATGGTGACCAAGTCACTGAGGACGAGGCGCATGTTTGCACTGGACAATCTGTGCCCTTCCCAAGAGCTCAAGTCGTGCTTATTGCAAGCGCCGATGGCAGGCCCTGGTCTGTTTGGAGGTGAGGGTTGTCGGCACCTCGAGGAGACAGTGAACTTGGTCAACAACCAGAGGGCGCTGCGCGCACAATTTAAAGTGTTGCGCAGAGAACATATGCGTGTTCAGCCCTCGGCTGTTCGGCAGCAGTACGCTCGTGGCGTTGGTGGCAGTGTCAGAGGCCAGCAGGCCGACTGGGTTCAGAAATCTCGCCGGCCACGCCAGCAGTAGCGTGCTGCTGTACGTCAGCCAGCGCTCCAAGCGCAGCCAGCCGGTCAGCCAGCCAGGCAGCAGCCCGTGCACGTGGCGCTGGGCGTGGCGCGCGCGGAGCAGCGCGTGGTAACTGAGCCTGATGGCCTAAAAAGAATTTTTAGTTACCACAGGCACCACTCTGATGTTGCCACATGTACCAGAGACATGCCTACTTCTAAAATGTATATGCACCCCGCTAACTCTAGGTGCACCAGTGGGAGGTCGATTGACTTTCCACATTCAGGAGTGGGTGCGGTTAATTCTGGACCGCTTAGTCTTGCAATGGCTTTCGTGTGGATACAGTCCAGAGTAGATAATAGGTCCGCCATTGCATCTGTCTCTGGTACCAGTCTGGACTCAAATTCCAAGAGATCCAGGCAAGTGGTTGTGCATAGAAGAGGAGATAGAATCTCTAATTCTAAAAGAAGCAATTCCACCGGTGTAAGATGGCCCAGGCTTCTATTCAACCATGTTTCTTGTGACAAGTAACACCGGAGGGTGGAGACCAATTCTCAACTTGAAACCTCTAAACAAGTTTATAGACACACAAGAGTTTCAAAATGGAAACAATAAAATCGGTGTTGTTGGGGTTAGAGAAGGGGATGTGGGCGGCATCGATAGATCTGAAAGACGCTTACTTCCACATTCCCATTGCAAGTTTGCGTCGTTTCCTGAGATTCGCTTTCCAGGGACGCCAATGGGAATTCAAAGTTCTCCCATTCGGAATTTCGACGGCTCCGAGGGTCTTCACTCAAGTGGTCTCTGCTATCACAGCTTTCCTCCGCAGGAGAAATATAGCAGTCCACACTAACATAGACAACTGTTTGCTAAAAGCACACAACCCAGAAAGCTTGACAGTAAATTTGGAGATAGTTTTGAAAACACACAGATTTAGACTGGATAATCAACTTTCAAAAATCAGAGCTGACTCCATCCCAGGAGTTTGTTTACCTGGGTATGTTCTTCGATCTGGAGATAGGATATGTTTATCCATCCCAAGAGAGAGTGGAGAATCTCCTCTCGTGCATTCAATTGGTTTGCAACAGTCGTTATATTCTAGCACGAGTCTATCTGAGAATGCTAGGTCTGATGGTTTCAATGGAACCTGTCATTCCTCAGGTGGCCTTGCGCAGGCGGCCGATTCAGCTGTTTCTCATGACTCAGTGGACACAGAGTTCAGGATCACTGGACTCGCGCATTCAAGTGTTGGATCCTCTCATTCATCACCTTCATTGGTGGATGGAGAAAGAGAATCTCGTGGCAGGGGTCATGCTGACCCCTCCCCACCCTCAAGTAATGATGTTTACGAATGCATCGATGGAGGGATGGGGAGCTTGCCTGGAAGAAGCCACAGGGCTTTGGAATCTGGATCAGTCAAAGGAGCACATCAACATGCTAGAATTACGAGCTGTAATTCTAGGCCTGGAACACTTCTTAAAAGAAGTGGAGGGAAAGTTTGTGTTGATACATTCAGACAACTCAACAGTAGTAAGTTACATAAACCGCCAGGGCGGTCAACCTCCAGAGCATATAATTATAAAATCAACAGATTTGCAGTATGGTGCTCAAAGAGATGTATTGATAGTATTATATGGCTCATTGATAAGTACTATATAAATGAGCCATATAATAATGGATGCATCTATTCAAGAAGTAGCTGATTTTCTCTGTCACGTGTATCATGCCTATAGTCTTAAGCCTAATTCTATTGCTGGATATAAATCAGCATTAATGACTGTTATCCCTTGCTTGGCAAAGAGGGGAAGTGATGAAGTATGTGTTCTAAATACTCTTGTCAAAGCTATGCAGTCTTAGACCGAGAAATCCTCCACAGACTCCATCATGGAGTCTTTCTCTGGTTCTTCAAGTTTTGAGTGATAAACCTTTTGAACCTCTTAGTGCTATTTCTATAAAGTCATTGACACTTAAAACTGTGATTTTAACTGCGGCAGCATCAGCCAGACGCAGAAGTGAAATTCATGCCTTGTGTGCTGAGCCTGACCGTTATATAGTTACAGGTGAAGGCCTTAAGCTTCTACCGAGATTGAATTTCGTGGCTAAGAATCAATCTTTAAAATATCCTGGTCAACCTATTATTTTACCTGCCTTAACCAGATATGATCCTGGTATTAAAGCATGGTGTCCTGTCCGTGCCTTAAATAAGTGCAAGAAAAGGACTCGGGTTTGGCGGACAGACCCATGCTCCCTATGGTTGTCATATATTGAACCCCGTGGTAGGGCGTCAAGAGACACTATTTCCAGATGGATAGTAGAATGCATTCAATTTTGTCATAAGACAGACACTGGAAAAAAGTAGATAGAGCCAAGACTCATAGTGTCCGTGGTGTGGTAACGTCCACGGCATTATTTAATGGTGTTTCTGTTGAAGACATTATGTCAGTAACCCAGTGGCACTGTGAATCGAGTTTTACCGACCATTACCTCCGTGACACATCCAACTCGCTTGCCGTCTCAGTGTTCAGAAAATAATGCAGTGGTATTGATTTGTAATTAGTTTTCCTCCACTGCTATTTACAAATATCACATTTGTTAGCAGGGAATCCCTACTATTTTCCGGTTACATTATCTTCATCCGTAAGGGGGAAGAGGTGATTTCCGCGCCCAAGACATCAGAGGTCAGTATATGTGACCATTTTTTGTTTTTGTCTTGTTGATTGTGTCATGTTATTATTTAATATGGTGATGGTTAATGTCTCTTAATTGTGGTCCTTTCAGAGTTTCTTTTTCCAGTGTCTAGTAATACTTTTATCAAGTATTAGAGAACTTGCTAGTCATTTAGAGCAGCGTTTTTTCCTAACCTTCCTCAGAAAGAGGGGGTGGGGGTGGGAGCCCATTTGCTTTTAGATCAATCTCTCTTCATTGGTCGATATCCGATGCAAAAATTCTATCCTGGTTGTTTTTTCAGACACAATTTCAGATGTTTTAAATCTCTTGAAAATTCAAAGAGCTAGTCTCTTCGAGAGTGAACTGGCTTTAGGACCTTTCCTCCCTCCCACCAAATTTACTTTCAAATTCTGGCTTTTATCAAGAGTGTTAGGGAGGTAAGTATGTTCTCATGATGTGAAATAAGAAAATCTATCAAATTTCTTTTTCACGAGTAGGATGACATACCTCCCTACCTGCCTCTCCACCCCACGGAGGCCTGATCCTTTGGTTATTTGAATAGTTGCTTCTATGTCAGCCAATATTTAGTAACGGAAGTACCTGTATGCGCAGAGGTGGGATCTGACATGCACATGACAGTGTACATTCCACCTGCCCAGTAGGGGCACCTAACTTTATAATTCTGAATATTATTGAATTTAGAGCCAATATACAAGTATATCAAGAGTGTTAGGGAGGTAAGTATGTCATCTCACTCGTGAAATAGAAATTTGATAAATTTTCTTAATATGTGGTAGAATACACCCTTAGCGCATAGATATCCCAGCTTGTTCAAACGAAGCCGATCAGCCAATTTGCCTGGCAGCCATCTTGGATTTTGCCTGATTTTTTTTAAACGTCCTTAAAAGTCTCCTCTGAAATTCTTTATGGCGATAATTGCAAAACTCATGAAACATCATCTAGGGCATGAAGTGAACCAAGTTTGTTCAAGGGTGTTGATTGGCCCAATGGTTTGGTGGCCATCTTAGATGACCTAGTTTTCGCGAAAATAACTACTCCAGAACCACTGAACAGATCGGGCCGAAATTTGTTAGATATGATTAGAGGCCAAGGTCCATTAAAGTTTGTTCAAGGGAAATTGATACATAAAGAAACTGTGTTCTTGTTACAATTCTGCTCACCTCCTTAGGGTTCTACTTATAGTTAATGGGCTTTCTAGTTGAAATGCCTATGTACCAGGTGAGTGACACAGGCGCCTTGGGCCTCTTCTTTGTGGGGTATTATGCGCCATTTGTGTAGCTTTTGCCGAATTAAATCGATTTGAGGCACAATTTAGCTGAAGATAAACTTTATAATTTAATGTTTCATAGCGGCATATGTGAACTCCGGATGTGTGTTTATCTGCTGCCATTATTTTCCCAGGTATGTACGGAAACGGCGAATAAGACTAACCCCCAACACATACATATGAGATGTGAGCTGACCGGGCATCCGTGTTGCTATGGTATCCAGGGAGAGTGCATCATCACCACTCGTGAACATTGCAATCTCAGAAGGGGATACTATCATGACGATAAATTCCTCTGTTCACAGGTACAGGAAATGTTCAGAGTGGATCACTAGCTATAGATTTAGTAATATGTAAAACAGCAGTGACGTTTGATTACTCATTACCATGGGCATAAGGGGAAGAGGGTAGTGTATTTGTGTGTGTGTGTGTGTGTGTGTGTGTGTGTGTGTGTGTGTGTGTGTGTGTGTGTGTGTGTGTGGCGCGTGCGTTCGTGCATGCGTGTGTGCATCTGTGTTTGCGTGCACGTATGTGTGTGCATTCATGCGTGCGTGTGTGTGTGTGTGTGTGTGTTTCCACTGAAAAGAAAACTACTGATCTAATTTAGCGCAACAAAGGAACACACCATAATCTTAGGATTTCCAGATTATAGCCATAATCAGGCTTAAAAAATGGACCAATTCAAATTCTGGATCTATTGATATCTCAGAAACTACTTGTCAGATTTGGCTCAAATTTGAACACAAGAAAGGACGTGATCGTACACTAGGATTCTACAATGTTTAGCGGGATCTGAAAAAAGAAATGTGAACTAACCTAGAAAACCTGAAAAACTTTTATATTGTGACAAAAATGGGAGGATGAGGGTCTGCAATCTCTGATTGGTATAAATTATTAATTGTGCCACAAAATTTCATGTAGCCAAGTACATATGTATTGCACATCAGTTTAGGTTAGGTTATGCAAAAATTAGTTCTTGATATACTTCCCGATATATGATGCGTGCTCCATTATCCCTTTAAGTCTCGATTGAAAATTTTAATTTTCTCATATGAAAATGTCCATTTACAGACCAAGAACAGACTAGTATTGAAAATTTACCACCAGAATGAGTTCTCTTGAGAAATGTCCAATATTTCAGATGCCTTGTCTGTGGTTTGCTTAGATTTGTTCATATGTCAGATGCCTTGTCTGTGGTTTGCTTAGATTTGTTCATATTTCAGATGTCCATGTTTACGTCAGATCTGTGGTATAATCGGATGTGTTCATATTTCAGATGCCATGTTTAAGTCAGATCTGTGGTATGATAGGATGTGTTCATATTTCAGGTTCCTTGTTTAAGTCAGATCTGGTATGATTGGATGTGATCATATTTCAGATGCCTTGTTTAAGTCAGATCTGTGGTGTGATTGGATGTGTTCATATTTCAGATGCCTTGTTTAAGTCAGATCTGTGGTATGATTGGATGTGATCATATTTCAGGTGCCATGTCTAAGTCAGATCTGTGGTATGATTGGATGTGTGCATATTTCAGATGCCATGTTTGAGTCAGATCTGTGGTATGATTGGATGTGATCATATTTCAGATGCCTTGTTTAAGTCAGATCTGGTATGATTGGATGTGATCATATTTCAGATGCCTTGTTTAAGTCAGATCTATGGTATGATTGGATGTGTTCAGATTTCAGATGCCTTGTTTAAGTCAGATCTGTGGTATGATTGGATGTGATCATATTTCAGGTGCCATGTCTAAGTCAGATCTGTGGTATGATTGGATTTGCTGACCCGGAATATCCTGATCAGTTCTACAGACTGTGGACATCACTCTTCCTGCATGGCGGGTGGGTACTGCTTAGATAATATGGTTGTCAGTGGAGGGATCTGTTATGTCACTCAAGTAGCTGACGTCACAATCAAATAATCTATGTCGATCGTGAATGTGGCAATGGTCTGACTAGGCTTGCACGATATTGTGCTAGGAGGTATCACCATATATCGTGGTGAGAAAATCGTGATATTTCGATATATCGTATAGCTTATTTTATGGCATGAATTTACGGGGTGAATTGGTCTTAGGTTCAGTTGAACTGCACGGTTTGGCTTACGTAGACATGTTGGCTTTGCTATGAGTTTTCATATCAGTTTTAACCGAATATGACTTCTAATTGGTAAATTTCAACAAAAACATTAAATGCAGTCGCCAAGATGCTTAAAGAACGATCGTTAATAACACGAAAATAGGAAATTTCCCGGTGTAAATCTTTGACACCTTACACCTTGACTTAATGTATGCCTTGTCCATCATTGCGAGAGTGAAATTATTACATTGGACAGCCCAAATATTGCGTACTCTGTTGTAACCATCGTTTATTAGATCAAAATTAATCTGAAAATTTGACATTTCATATCGTCTTTGTAAAAATTTACAAATCACATGATATTAGATCCATAGATATCTAATGTTTAGATCTGATCCGCATTTACCGAGTACCCGTTTACTAATAATAGTTAGCCTTCAGAAACATCTCGGATAGTTCACCTTGCAGGCTAAAGCATGTATACCGTCTCATTTAGCTATCACATTTGTGAACGCACCACATCTCGCCTCCAAAAACAGGAGAGCGAGCAATATCACGTGATTTATATATTTTACTAATAATAGTTAGCCTTCAGAAACATCTCAGATAGTTCACCTTGCAGGCTAAAGCGTGTATACCATCTCATTTAGCTATCATATTTGTGAACGCACCACATCTCGCCTCCAAAAACAGGAGAGCGAGCAATATCACGTGATTTATATATTTTTGTGACGCCATTTATTGTCAAATTTAGGATTAATTTGGATTTTATAAACCATGCTTCTTAAGAAATATACAATATTTATACCGTCCCAGGTAATAATTTCACTCACGCAATCATGGTTTTGAGGTATACAGTACGGTGGCAAGAAATTGTACCAGTAAATTGCGTTTATTAGTCCATCTTTTAAAACAATTTTAATTTTAAAGAATGAACTTCAACTTTTTCTTGACCTATTCCTAATATAAGCCCACCCCTCTCGCAAAGATGTTGATTTGGAAATAAATTGAACAGCCTGCCGTAATAGAAGGCTACTCTACAAATACATGACAAATAGGCAGAAAGTGGTGTGACAGTAAAATCTTTGCGATATTTCAATTTTTTCAAAATCTTATCGTAAAAAATTGTGGCAGAAAAAAAAGATTTTTTTTTGCCCGATAATATCGGACAATCGTGCAAACTTAGGTCTGACATTAAACCTTAATGGTCAAATTTGGTCACGTAAATCAAAGTATTTGCTTATTGAGTGTCCATTTGCAGGTCAAAAGATGACGATTTTTAACAATTTTGCACTGGAATGGCTGGTTCGCTTATCGAGCCAGGTATTCCGGTGGTAAATTTTCTAAAATAGTTCTCTGGCCTGCAAATGGACATTCCCCAAGACCACTGCAGAGGCCAGTTTTGTCCGGCTTAACCATTAAAGGGTTAAGTGTCTGAACAATATGTGTTTGTTGAATTTACAATTTAATAAACATTCTGTTAAATATTTTGAAACTAATTTGACTAACATCTCCCATTGAAATTAATTTCTAAATATTCAACAACTTACCAATTTGGTTGCCTTGAAATTTTAGGAATTCTGTGTTCAAGCTGTTAAAATTGATTCTAACGTGTGTACAAAGAGGGTGGAGCTTAGCTAGAAAGGGGCGGGGCATAGATAGAAACGAGTGCCTCTATTGGTAAAAGGCTGAAGACGTTTGGCAGGGTGCTTGTGGATAGTTATATTCAAGAGTAGTCACTGTACTTCTCCATGGTGGTGCGTATTTCTTTGATAAGAATCTCTTCAGCATCTTCCTCACTCTCTCTCTCCCCCACCCCATCCCTCCCTCCCCTCTCCCTCCCGCTCCTATCCACCTCCCTCCCTCTCCTGTCCACCTCTCTCTCTCTCTCTTCCCCCCCTCCCTCCCTCCCTCTCCTGTGTACCTCTCTTTCTGTCTCCACTCTCATTCCCCCTCCCACTCCTCTTTCTCCCTCTCCCTTTCCTCCCCGCTCCTTCCCTTTCTCTTTGCATTATTCCGCTCTCCCTCCTTCCCTCCCTCCATCCATCCATCCTTCCCTCCCTCCCCCTACTCCTTCCCGTCTGTCTCCCTCTCTTTTCACTTCAAGAGTATATTTACCTCCCTAATACGCTTTGATACTGCTAAATATCAGCTTTCATTCAATGAAAACTCAGATTTAAAAAGTTAGGTGCCCCTACTGGGCAGGTAGTCAGATGACAGTCTGGCGGATGCTAGCCCCAACCACCGCACATGCCCAGACTAGTACTTCCTGTTTGCTAATTTATTGGCAGTGGGACCACATGCGAATTTTTTCTATAAAGTTTTCTGCTGGTTTTCAATAAAGAATAAGCAATTCAAGATATTAATTACCTGAGATTTGTCTGAGCGCGCTATGTCTCCAGAGGAGGGCCCAGGATATAATCATCAGGTGAATTCAACTACACTTTAGCGAGTTTTGTTCCGTTGTAATGTGTTTCCGGGACTCGCGTTTAACGTGATAAGCGCCTAAAAAACTGGTATATTTCTATTATGGCGCTATGAAATACTAATCTCTCTTTGTGTTTTGTCCACAGGTATCTACCTATGATTGATTAGGACAGCACATCGTCAGTGGGTTTGTTTTTCTCTCCACCAAGGTTCCATTTCCTACTAACATTGTTAGGTTATCGAATCGAAATCTATGCCCAGTGAGTTGGAGGCCTCGGAAGAAGGTCTCACTTTGCCCTCTTGGTCCACTTCCTTCCCCTTATAGGTGGAGAGAGTTAAGAGGTCATAGAGTTGGTGGAGCTTCCAGTTCATCAGATCGGATGGTTTGTCTATGCTAAAGACTCAGGTATTCTAGTTATGATATTAGGCACTTCAATTTTATTTGAAAATATTTATAAAATCTGCTGCCATTTTATCATTGTATATCTGATGTTTGTATAGTCTGTATATTCTATCCTTTCCAGTTAAGATGCTCTGGATATGAATACAATTCGTCCTTACACCTGGATGTTTGTTTCAGATCGATTTAACTTCTTATTTTTTAAGTTATGATGTCATAATCAGCCTTGCACTTTATTAACATTTAAAGTTTTGCCCAACGCTGGTTTATTTTCTTTGTAGGTGGTCTGTATCACCACCTTCCCTCTTCTTATTTTGGGTTTGAGTTACTAATTCTTTAACTAAAATACTCATTGTCTTCGTCCTCTAGCCTGTTTCAGAAACCTAGTTGTCCCTCTTGTGGACGTTTCCTTAAAGAACGTTTCACCCCTCATCTCTGCTTTCAGTGCAGTCCCTGTGGACCACTGCTTAAGTGTGAAATATGTAAACAGTGGGGGGTGGGGGGGGGGGGCCGAACTAATGACGGAATTCTTGTCGTTGCAGGCTAGGGAGGTGTGTGAGGAGGAGAGAAGAGCGAAGAGAGAGGTGCCGAGTAAGAAGGATAAGAGGAAGGCCTCGTCCACTGTGGATATGGATGCCTTCCGAGTTGAGATGTTGGGGGAGAGGAAAAGGACAATCAAGGATTTGGTTCCAGAGTTGCTCCGTGGCATGCTTCCTGAACCAAATCTTTTGTTGTCCTCTTCATCTGCTTCGGAATAGATAATCCCCGCCTCTGAATCAGGTTTCCTTAGGACAATACCAGTTTTTGATCAAGATTCAGAGGTGGCCCCATTAGAGGGGGCGGTCCAGGACACTGGCAGCAGGCTTGCCGCGCCGGTGATCCATGGACGGTTGTCGCTGGAGCCTGGTGCCTGCTTATCAGCCCAGGAATATCCGCACACCGCAGGTACCAGTTCCTCCTATGGTACTTTTCCTGGCCAATCTGGGTTAGCATTCTTCGCTGGCCCGGAGTCTAATCTTTCTGGCCAGGATGAAGAGGATTATCTGTTGGGTTCTCCTTCTGATGCCGTGACCATGGACATTGACATCTGTGCACCCCTCGCGGGGAATACAGGCAACATTGTCCATGGTTCTACTCACGCAGAAGGTGGCCCGGGTTGGATCTGATGGCCAGGTCTACCGCATACCTCGGCTTGCCGAGAGTGTAGCAGGTGCTGGTCAGTGCCGTGGTGTGGCGAAATTCTCCCCACGCAATACCACGGCGCCTACTGGTCAAGCCAGTCAGTTTAGTATGCCTGCTCTTTCGGGCCCGCATGCTTTCTCTGGCTTGCCAGGAGTGTCGGGTCATCCAGCCTCATACACGCCTGCGAACGCTCATGAGGAAGAGGAAGACCCTCGTCTTGTAGAGCTTTCACAGGTAGCCACAGAGGAGGATTGGTCGGACGCTTGTCATTGGCTTTTAAGCATCAGGCCAGACCTGCCTGTGGAACAGTCGGCCAGCCAGTGCGATCACCGCCCGTGGTTGGCAGGTAAGCCGACTGCTAACGCTATGCCATCTCTGCCGCTGGCGGAACATATTGTAGATATGTTCACAGCGGCAGAAACGTCCATCAAGGTGCATGGACGTCTCGCGAAGGCCCCTCCCGAGGTGGCAAGGCATTGCCGCATCGTGTCTGATGAATATCAGAAATACGGTGTGGTACCTAAGCCGAGTGTGGATGACCGCACGGCGTTAGGTGAGGACACGCGGCCAGGCTCCCGGTCTGACATGGGAGCGCTGTGCTCGAACGCTTTGCGTTCAGCAAACACTGCGTTGCGCGATGCGGAGGAGAGTGGGAGAGTGTCTATTGCGGCGCTTTCTCATGTCTCCCAGCTGTTACAGGGGGTAGTAACGGCATCCGCATCGTGCCAGCCTAGTCCGGTAACTGTCCAGAGAGCCATCCAGGATGGAATCAACCTGGCTCTGGATTGTTTAACCCGGTCAGTGACCAGGAGTGTCCGGGCACGGCGCACGTTTGCTTTAGACAACCTGTGCCCGTCTCAGGACCTGTATAATAGGCTACTGCTTACGCCTATGGCAGGTCCTGGTCTCTTTGGAGGTGAGGGATGTAAGCACTTCCAGGAGATGGTCACCCTGGTCAATAACCAGAGGGCACTGCGCGAGCAATTTGAAGTGCTCCGCAGAGAGTGCGTTCGCGCAGCTCCCCCTGCGTGTCATCCACTGCAGGCTTGCGGTGGCCAGGTCAGAGGCCAGTCACCAGCGCAGTGTCGGCCTCGGCCACACGCGGTTCGGCCAGCAGCGAGGGGGCGCAGGCTCCTCTGGCGCAGGCAGCCACCCGCGCACTGAGGTGTGCTGGTCGTGGCGCACGAGGATCTGGTCGTGGTAATCGTGCCTGATGGGTCGGTTATCACGGTCAGAACCACTCCGGTGCTTCTGGCCAAGGAGACAGTGCCACTCTTGCACTCCTTATGTCCACCTCTCTCCCTAGGTGGTCCTGTGGGAGGCCGATTGACCCACCACAAGCAAGAGTGGGAACAGTTGACTCAGGACCGTTTAGTCTTGCGATGGCTTTCAGTCGGGTATCATCCCGATTGGATAACAGGCCCTCCATCGCGACTGTCTCTGGTGCCAGTCGGGACTCAAATTCCAAGAGATCCAGATCAACGGTTGTGTATAGAGGAAGAAATAAATTCTCTCATACAAAAAGGAGCTATTCAACCGGCACAAAAGTGCCCGGACTTCTATTCAACCGTGTTCCTAGTAACTAAAAGCACTGGTGGGTGGAGACCAATTCTCAACCTCAAGCCATTGAACAAGTTCATAGACACACCCAGTTTCAAAATGGAGACAGTGAAATCGGTGTTGGCAGGGTTGGAGAAGGGAATGTGAACAGCTTCACTAGATCTGAAGGATTCTTATTTTCACATTCCAATAGCGAGGAGTTTTCATCGGTTCCTGAGGTTCGCATTCCAGGGCAGACAGTGGGAATTCAGGGTTTTACCCTTTGGAATTTCGACGGCTCCTCGGCTCTTAACCAGGGTGGTTCTTATGATAACAGCATTCCTCCGCAGGAGAAGTATAGCAGTCCACACGTACATAGACAACTGGCTGTTAAAAGCACACAATCAGGAAAGTTTATCAGCAAATCTGGAGATAGTTTTGAAAACTGTCACAGACTTAGGCTGGATAATCAATTTTCAAAAATCAGAGCTGACTCCATCCCAGAAGTTTGTCTACCTGGGAATGTTCTTCGATCTGGAGATAGGATATGTTTATCCTACTCAGGAGAGGGTACAAATACTCATCTCAGTAATACAGTCAGTGTGCAACAGTCGTCATGTCCTGGCACGAGTTTACCTGAGAATGCTGGGGTTGATGGTTTCTCTGGAACCAGTCATTCCTCAGGCGGCTTTGCGCAGGCGCCCTATCCAGTTATTTCTCATGACGCAATGGACCCAGAGTACTGGTTCACTGGACTCAAACGTGTCAGTGTTGGAACCTCTGAAAGCAGCATATTCCGGAAAGGTTAAATCTGTTAGCAGACTCATTGAGCCGAAGGATGAGTGTTTGCCTACGGAATGGCAACTAAATCAATGTGTGGCGGATCATCTGTTCAACCACTGTGGGAAACCCAACATAGATTTATTCGCAACGAAGAAGAATGCGAAGATAACGACGTATGTCTCTCTCCGATTCCAGATCCGAGCGCTATCGCAACAGATGCGTTAGCTGTCAGCTGGGTGGGAATGTATGCATACGCATTCCCTCCAGCAATCCTGATTCCAAAAATTCTTCAGAAAATCAGACAGGAGGAGTGCCAAGTGCTTCTGATTGCCCCAAATTGGCCACACCGATCATGGTATACGGATCTGCTGGACCTTCTGGTCTGCAATCCGGTTCCTCTGCCTCTGATGGACAATATCTTCCAGGGCAAGGCCCTTCACAACAATCCATCAATGTTCAGATTGACTGCGTGGATGTTGTCAAGGAATCTAGAATTAAGGAGGGTTTTTCTGAGCAAGCAGCCATGTTTATGGAAAAAGCCAGAAGGGGTTCAACCTCCAGAGCATATAATTATAAAATCAACAGATTTGCAGAATGGTGCTTTGAAAGATGTATTAATCCAATGGATTCATCTGTTCAGGTAGTAGCCAATTTCCTCTGTCACCTGTATGATGCCTATAGCCTCAAGCCTAACTCTATTGCTGGTTATAAATCAGCTTTAATGACAGTTATCCCTTGCTTGGCTAATAGGGGAAGTGATGAAGTAAGTACATTGAATATTAGCTCACCTGGCCAGAATGGCCAAGTGAGCTTATGCCATGGCGACCGTCCGGCGTCCATCCATCCGTCCGTCTGTCTGTCCATCCGTCCATCCGTCTGTCCGTCAACTTTTTCCTTTAAACGACTTCCTCTCAATAACCACTGGGCCGATTTCAATTATATTTGGCAGGAGGTATCCTTAGGGCATAGGGATCCAAGTTTGTTCAAACGAAGCCGATTTGGCCGGTGGCCATCTTGGATTTTGGCCGATTTTAGGAAATGGCTTTAAAAATCTTCTCAGAAACCGCTTGGTGGATTGATTCAAAACTCACAAAATATCATATAGGGCAAGAGCTGAACCAAGTTTGTTCGAAGGAACTTGATTGGCCAAATGGTTCGGCGGCCATCTTGGATGACTTAGTTTTCGTAAAAATGACTTATTCTGCAGACCCGCTGAACGGATCGGGCTGAAATTTTGGGGATATGATTATGGACTAAGAGCCATTAAAGTTTGTTCATGGGAAGTTGATAGGTAAAAAACATGGCCGCTGTGGACCAATCAAATTTTAGCGTGTTTGGCTGCCATATTCAATTTTTTTATTTCATGGATTGTGAAGCCAAAATTGGTTTTCTTAACTCTGCTTACTTGTCAGTCAGCTATCATATAGCGATAACCCTATCCGTCTTCTGTATGTCCGTCCATCCATCCATCTGTTTGTCCGTCACCAACAATGACGGCTGATTCTGTTATTTCTTGACGGATTGACACCAAACTTGGTCACAATGTTAATGACGGCATCTAATATCTGTGTTGTGAAAATGAAACTGATAGGACGTCAAATGCCAGAGTTATCACTCCTTAAATATTTGCAGTCTCACTTTCATAGGGCAAATGGTTTGTTCCCACCGTCTTATCACCATGTCAGATTTTATTGCCAAACTAGATATTAAATTCCAATCAACAGATTAACCTTTCCAATACTGCAGAAATATTTAAGATATGTATTATGTGCTCTGACATCTATGCTCTTAAAAATATTTGAAATGTATTTGATTGAAATTTGTTGCTGCCTTTGGCAGCAATGAAAGTTGATGCTGCCTAAGGCAGCAATGACTTTAAGTCAAATTATTTTCTAAATCAACTCCAGCTCACCCTACCCCTGCTGCTAACTCGGTGATTCAGCCAGATGTGCTTGTGTTAAATGGATTGTGTGGTGGTGGGGAATAACCTGCTATAAAGACCACCTACCTGCCTTTAGAGACCATTTTCTTCAAATTGTATTTAAACCTCTAGTAAGCGTCTGACTGAGTTTTGGCAGACGATATATTCCAAAGGTTATATCTCTGAACGTGATAAATATTTTGAAAACAATTGGACTGAAAGTTGTTGGTGGCTAAGCCACCAACAACTTTCAGTCGAATTGTTTTCAAAATATTCAACAAGTCAAGAGCTTTTGAAAATTGAAATTATTGGCTGCACTGGCTTGCAGCAGTGAGACAGTTAAGAAACCAGCTGTTGTTAGCACTGATATCATCTATTTTCACTTAAACCGTGTTCAAAATCACTAATGCAAAAAAAAAACAGTCCAGAGATTGTTGTCAATATCTCGAAAACTAAATCATTTGACTGAAAGTCATTGGAAGTGACACCGATAGATGTAAAACTTAAGTAAGATTAGTTTGATATGCCAATGTTCCAGGTGAGCGATACAGGCCCATTCGGCCTCTTGTTTTAATTAAAGGCATGGGCAATCTAAGACCAAGGAATCCCCCAGTAATTCCTTCTTGGAGTTTGTCTCTAGTGCTCCAGGTACTAGCTGATAAGCCATTTGAACCACTAAGTTCCATTTCTATGAAAATGTTGACTCTTAGATCTGTATTTTTAATTGCTGCGGCCTCGGCAAGACGGAGAAGCGAAATTCATGCCTTATCAGTCGAGGCAGACCGTTTTGTGGTTACAGGGGAGGGCCTTAGGCTTCTACCTAGGCAGACCGTTTTGTGGTTGCAGGGGAGGGCCTTAGGCTTCTACCTAGGATAAATTTCATGGCTAAGAACCAGTCTTTGAAATATCCAGGTCAACCTATATTTTTACCAGCTTTGACTAGATATGATCCTGATTCAAATGCATGGTGTCCAGTCCGGGCTTTAAGCCGGTACAAACAACGTACTCAGGAATGGCGGATGGACCCGTCAGCGTGATGGTTGTCATATATTGAACCCCCATGGCAGGGCGTCTAAGGACACCATTTCCAGAGTGTATTCAATTTTGTCATAAATCCGCCACAGGTAAACAAGTTGACGTGGCCAAGGCTCACAGTGTTCGTGGCATAGTAGCTTCTGCAGCCATGTTTAATGGGGTTCCTGTGGATGACATTATGTCAGTAGCCCAGTGGCACTGTGAGTCAAGTTTTACCGACCATTATCTCCGTGACACCTCGAATCCTCTCGCCTTATCGATTTTGAAGAAATAATCTAGGGGGACATATTTTCATGAGGTTTTCTAATTTTTTATATATTTCACAATTAATCAGTGGAGACAACCACTTATCAGGACTGCATCAGCCTTCACCAAGGGGAAGATGATGACAGCTTCCAGCCTCGACAAGGTCAGTCTTGTTTATGTGTTGTCCATTGTTAATTGTATGGTCACGTGATCCATCATTATTAATATGGTGATGGTACGTGTTTTATGTGGTTCGTTATTGAGACTATATGAAAATGAAGCCTTTTCGTTTAATGTCCTATAGTACATGGCACTTGTACGTATAGAGCGTATGGGACATTGAGGTCATTCGGTCTTCCTCCCAAGAAGAGGTGGGGGGGGGGGGGGGGGGTGAGAGCGCATATGACATATGGTCATCTCTCAGCCATCGGTTGTGTTAGCCAATGTTCAAATCTATCCCTGGTTGTGTTTTCACACAATTTCAGAAGTTTAGGTGCCTTAAACGCAGAAAAGCGCATAGGGAAGAGCTGGCTGTTTCACCTCGCCTCCCTCCCGCCGAATTCTCTGTCGAATTCTGGCAATATCAAAGAGTATTAGGGAGGTAAGTATACTCTTGAAGTGAAATAAACGAAATCACGGATTTCTTTTTTCACGAGAGAGTTGATACTTACCTCCCTAATACGGACCCAACCTCTCCACCCCACAAAGGCTCGGTCTTCAGGCTCTCATAAAGTTGCATAGAGTCAGCCAATAAATTAGTCAGAGGAAGTACTAGTCTGCGCATGCGTGGTGTTTGGGGCTAGCATCCGCCAGACTGTCATCTGACTACCTGCCCAGTAGGGGCACCTAGCTTTTTTAATCTGAGTTTTTATTGAATGAAAGCCGATATTTAGCATTATCAAAGAGTATTATGGAGGTAAGTATCAACTCTCTCGTGAAAAAAGAAATCCATGATTTCGTTTAGTCTCCCCCTCCCATCTCCTCTCCCCCCCCCCATCTCCTCTTTCCCCCCCCCCCTCTCTTCTCTCATCTCTGTCTCCCGCCTTTCCCCATCCCTCTCTCTCTCTCCATATCTCTAATGGGAAATCTACACCTTTTGACAATGAGATTCTCGGTGTTAAAACGACATGCATGTAAGCTGTTGAATACTAACACAATAACATTTTCCTGTCGGGTGAAGTATTGAAATCCGGTCTAACAAATTATTCAGCCTAGCATTGAAAGTATTATCAATTAACAAGATCTTCATTGGAATCTGACTGTTTTCCTGATTTTCAGCTTGTTCCACCTCGTCATAACTTTAGCTTTTCAAATTCTCGTCATGCGTGATGTAGAGAAGCTAGCTGGGGCTATTCGTATCACCATCATCTATATGGGTAGTGGCATCGCGGGCAATGTGGCCAGTGCAATATTTCTGCCATATCAAGTGGAGGTGAGTGATAAACACGTAGCACGAAGACTAGAAAGATGAATATATTAACTCTAACCCTCAAATTTGTTCAAGAAAATTTCAATTTTCTCGTATAAAATGTCCATTTGCAGATCAAGAATACTATTTTTGAAAACTTTACCACGGGAACCGAGCCAGTCATTCCAATGGTAAGTTTTCAGTAATAGTCTTCTCTTGTTCTGCAAATGGACATTTCTCAAGACCACTGCAGAAGCCATTTTCGGCCGATACGAGTGTTAAAGGGTTATAGCTATCATGCATGTTTATACCAGCAATGTGCGTACAACACTGATTATGCCGAGCTAATGAGTTCAACAGTAATGGGGGGATCTGATCTGTCACTCAATTATCAGATGTCATAATCAATTGTGTAACTAGTTAGCTAATGTCACAATCATGACGGCATATAGTTCTGTGACAAAAATCTAAAAGTCTGTCATAAAGTGTACGAATAATATGACTGATGAATATACAATTTAATAAACATTCTGTTGAATTCACCACATCAAGGGTCACTTTGACCGCTACAAAACTTATTTTTCAATGTTCAAGTTTTTGCGTTTAACAAATTTTATCAGCTTATATTTATGGATTGCTTTGAACTTAATGAAACACAACTTGGCTACACAGTTGCTTATACCAAGAAGCTACAGGCCTCCCTATCACCAAGTCAAAGGTCAAGGTCACTATGACCTAGACAGGACCTATTTATCAACGTTAAGTTTTTGTGTTTAGCAAATCTTATCAACTTATATTTCGGGATTGTTTAACCCTAATGTATCACAAATTGGGTAGATGGTTGCTTATGCCAAGAGGATACAGGATGATGGCATTGAGGTGACCAGGTTAAGGTCACTCTGACATCTACAGAACATTGTTATTTTTCAACATTACATTTAAATCTTATCAGCTTATTGTCTCGCCAGCGAAGTGGAATGCGAGCGATAGGTATCACTTCTCCGACGGCGGCCGCGGCATCAGTCTTAAGTTTTTGCATTTAACAAATCATTATTCACAAATTGAAGGACAGGCAAGACATTTAATTCACGTTTCTAAAGTATCCGTCTATCATCTAACGTAATATGACATCATAATCAGCTAAGCATAGTGTAGGATGATGTCATAATCAGCTATGGCCCCTCTTTAACTCTTAATAGTCTGACATGTTGTATGAATTGTATTTCTCTACTATTTAATAAACATGCTGTTAAATATTTTGAAACTAATTTGAATCAGCTATGGCCCGTCTAACTCTTAATAATCTGACACGTTGTATGAATTGTGTTTCTCTACTATTTAATAAACATGCTGTTAAATATTTTGAAACTAATTTAGTCAAATTAGTTTCAAAATACTAAACTGCTTACATGTACAGTTTTCTGGAAATTGATTGTCAGGGAGTTCAGAGATCAGTCGATCGCAACACGGATGTGGTGTGGGTGGAGCTTAGATTAAGATGGGCGGGGCATAGCTAAAAGTGGAAAGGTGAATTCCATGGAATTCCTGGTGTCCTACTTAGCCATTAATGGGATAAAACTTTGTTTACAGGTTGGTCCAGCCGGCTGTCAGTTTGGTATCTTGGCATGTCTCATGGTTGAAATTCTACAAACATGGCAGCTGCTCGCGAGTCCTTGGATCGCTCTTGCGAAAATTGGTGGCTTCATTCTTATTCTTTTCCTTTTTGGCCTCCTGCCGTGGATTGACAACTATGCACATCTTTTTGGATTCATTTTCGGACTGTTAATCGCATTCGCATTGTTGCCATATGTTTCATTCGGGGAATTCGACAAACGACGGAAAATTATCGGTATTTTTGTGTCGCTCTTGGCAGCGGGCGGAATGTTTGCTCTTCTATGTGTGCTGTTTTACGTGTTACCGATTTATCAATGTATTGGTTGTCAGTATTTTAACTGTATTCCATTTAATGATAATTTTTGTAAGAATATGGAAATAACGGTTAGAGAAACAAGCTATCTCAGTGTCTGGGCATAGCTGAAAGTGCTCAAATTTATGTACCTCATACAACCGTTTTCTCTCAGTCTTGCTGAACAAACACAAGAAATTCTTTTTAACCCTTTACCCCTAAAATTTCTTCAAGAAAAATTTAATTTTCTTGAAAAAAATTTCCATTTACATACCAAGCGAAGACTGTAATCGAGCCAGTCAGTCCAGTGGTAAATTATCAAAAATATTCTCTTGGTCTGCAAACGGACGCTTCCCAAGACCACTGCAAAAGTTTTTGGCCATTTTGAGTGATAAAGGGTTAAGGTAAGAAATATTTTGTTGATTATTTTAAAACTAATTCATGGATCTACTTTCGATATCAAAGTCTAACACACTTAATCCATTACCCATTCACCGATGAATTCCCTGTATCTTATTTTCATGGCCATAATATGGAAAAGCTGTGGATTATTTTTTAATTAATTTGACGGGAAGCAACGACTTCGTCAAAATTAATTCCAAAATATTCAACAGACCAAATTTAATATCATAAAGAATGTACTTTTTCTGTGATTTGTCGGTGAAAACGTTAAAGTTGACCTGTCATGCTAAAGAAAGCAGTGTTTAACGTCTACCAGTAACATAGTGATATCAATAAATTTCCGTTTTCGGTAACTGTTATGAGGCCAGGTATTGTTACTTTATACAAGAACTGACTAACATTCCCTCATGCATTATAAAAGGATTCGCTTAGTACATAGAGCACACAGTCAGTCGGTAGGTGTTGGTGTGAGTGCTTGACGGCTAACTAATACACAGGCGACCGGTCTGCATATTGCTGCTAGGGCTGTAACGAACATTCGTTGGTTTGGAAAATCGCAAACTAAGCGAAGACGAACCATGGTTCGGTTCACTTGCATGGGATTCATGTGGTTTGCGAACCATACATAAGCTAATGCTTTCACCGATGAATTCGCATATCTAATTTTAGGAAAACCATACAGGAAACTGTTGAATATTTTGAAAATAATATGACTGGAAGCTGTTGCTGCTCGGGCAGCACCAGCTTCTAGTCAGATTAATTCAAAATATTCAACAGAGTAAGTTTTCAAGAATTTGTCAGTGAAAGGGCTAATAGACAAGCAATCGCTGAATGTCCTCTAAGCGTGATTTATGAATGTGACCATAACGGAACGTAGCTGGCTATGAATCTTATAATATTTGCTAACATCTGTCAGAACTTGTCATTTGTATTTTCTACTATTTAGCCAGTAAAGCCACCTGCTGTTAAACGTTATTTTCTGTTAGGAGTAATTTCTCGCACACGATAGCATATTAAAAAGGTTTGTGAACCAGTTTGTGGTTCGGACATCTGTATCGTGAACCGGTTCGGTTCGTGAAACTCCTCACCAACCTCGGCCCTAATTGCTGCACTGTTTAGTAATTACCCATTGAATTCACGCTAACACACCTGCTAGTTAACATAACTCACTGTACTGAGGGAATCGTTTTATCGCAGTTAAGAAGTATTGCGTGGGTATTATTTATGAATTAATGCCCAGACTCTGAATTGAGTTGTCGAAAATGGAAATTTACTGATCGCACTGTGTTGCTTATGGACACAAGGAGACGTGCAACACTAGGGATTTATTCAATGACTTCATGTCAATGTTGGAATCTGGTCTGTCACTCACGTGTCTCACGTCATAATCAAAATATGTCACTTGTTAGCTGACGTCACAATCAAATGATGTAGGTCCGACGTGAAAGGAAAAATGTCTGACAATAACAGAACAAATTGTATGTGTTTGTTGAATTTACAATTTAATGAACATGCTGTTGAATATTTTGAAAATAATTTGGTTGGCTCTCAGTCAAATTGCCTTCAAAATATTCAACAAAATCCTTATTAAATTATATATAGTCATCAATAACAAACAATTTGTATACTTTACTCAGACTTCAATTTTTGTGATGGGTCTACATGTATGTCATTTTAATTGTAAAGTCAGCTAACAAGTGACGTATTTTGATTATGACATCAGAGACAGCTCGCAGTCAAATTAGTTTTAAAATATTCAGCAGCGGACTTGTATATAGTTACCTTGAAATTGAGTTCCTAGAATAAAGGGTTGAGTTTTAAAATCTATTCAGACCTACATACAGAGTGGGCATCGCTTAGCTAAAAAGGGGCGGGTCATAGCTTAGAAATGGCTCCCTCTGGTGTCTTACTATGGTTTGTCTCATATGAACATTCAGATATTTTTATGAATTTATCTTCTCAAACTTTCTCGTCTCAGCTCTAATCCATCCATCATATATAATATCATAATAAACAATGTGACGTGTAGGATGACATCATAATCAATGACATAGGCAGCAACAGCACCCAGTCAAATTAGTTTCAAAATATTCAACAGCTTATCCGTATATTTTTCTTGAAACTGATAGTCAGGCAGTTCAGGAATCGATCGAACCAAGCACTGCGAAATGTGGGTGGAGCTTAGCTAGAGATGGTCAGGGCATAGCAAAAAGGTCCATTGACTGGTGGCATTAAATTTACATTTATAATGTACGATTTCTGTCTCACCTGAGAAGTAGTAAATAAAATATAGGTATCATGTTTCTATAAACAAAAGCTTCATCAGTGTTAAGTTTTTATATTTCCAGTAGCTGAATATCCCCACCCTACATTTCAAGGGTAATAATTGTGTGTATACTGAGGGAATTTAACTATCTGCCTGCTGAAATTTCTGCAGACATTATTTTCCATGGTGTTTGATCTCTGGATATACTGAATATTTTGAAAACTATTTAACTGAAAGTTGTTGCTGGCTAAGCCACCAACAACTTTCAGTCAAATTGTTTTCAAACTATTTAACAGGTCCAGAGTTATTGTTCATTGAAATTATTGCAGCAGTTAGATAGTGGAGGTCATCGTGACCTTGTTACAAACATCAGTCTTGTCAATGTTACCCCCTTAACAGTCAAATCAGGCAAAGCTGGCCTCCGTAATGATCCTATGATATATGTGAATTTGACTGCAATTAGAAGGCTTTTTTGAAAATTATTTAGTTGACTATCTATCATTCATTTCTCAAGGTCAGTATTCATGCATTTGAAATCGAATATACTAACTTGTTTTGATAATTGAGCTGGGTCTGTACTCTAGTTTATGACATGGTGGGGGAGTGGGGGGAGAGGGGTTGGAATTTAAGAGGAGGGAGACATGTGTAGGTCCCTTAACCAATATGGTTGATGTCTTAGACTCTACCTTGTTTTATGTGCAAAAAGTAACCGTCATATATTTCATTTGAGGCTTAGAAACAATGAGGAAGTCAGGCGAGCCTTTTGAGTCCCAGATCTAAAAATACAAAATAATCATTTACAGCATAAGAAATATTAGGTTGAATATTTTTAAAGCTAATTTGACTGGAAGCTCCCAGCCAAGTTGGTTTCAAAATATTTTGCACCTTACCTGTATGATTTTATTGAAATTTAGATTATGAGTCTTCAATCTTCAAAGGGTTCAGATTAAATTTTCAGCTTTATATGTTTAAGGAACGTAAAAAATTTCTGTGTTTTTTCTTCAGATTTTATGTTATAATAAAATACTGTTCATAAACTATCTAAATATATAGTAATTGTGTATAAAATTAAGATCCTTTGTTTGTATATAATGTATAAATAATATAAATTTTCTCGAATAAAATCAGAAGTAACATTGTTGAATATTATTATGCGTGCAGTAATAGATCTGTTGTTAGATTTTACTTTCATAGTCCATTGAATAATGGAGGAATCCAGTTTTACTGATGCCCTGCCCATCTTTAGGTAAGCTCCACCCACACATCACCCATGTTGGGATCGATCGATCCCTGCGCTCCCTGAATCTCAATTTCCAAAAAAATATATATAGGTAAGCTGTTTTATATTTTGAAACTAATTTGACTGGGCGCTGAGCATTCAGTCAAATTAGTTTATATTTTGAAACTAATTTGACTGGGCGCTGAGCGTTCAGTCAAATTAGTTTCAAAATATTCAACAGCATATTTCTTAAATAGTAGACACAATTCGTACAACAATGCTTAGTCCATCATCAATTAAGCGTTCATGAAGAATTTATCTGCGTCAATCATGACGTAATTGATTGTGACATCAGCCTACACGTCACATAGTTGATTATAATGTCATATGCTTGTTGGATAAACTGGAACCCTCCATAGTTAGCTCACCTGGCAGGATGGTTCAGGTGAGGTTATGCAATGTCGTTCATCAATCAGTCTCTACTTTTTGTCGAAGTCTGCACAAAGCGTAGAATGGCTCAACATGGAGATCCAAATGGGGTGTAGCACTCGGCATGCGGTCTCTAACATTCACCATGAATTAGGAGAATGTTAAAGTTTTTCAAAAGGGCTTAACACGCAAACCTGGACCTATAGTTATTTAACCCTTTCAATGACAAATCCCTGAAAAACTAAATTCTTTACGCTGTATAGCATATTCTCATGAATATTTTGAACTTAATGTGACTTGAAGCCATTGTTGGGTAAGGTAGCAATTGCTTCCAGTCATATTAATTTCAAAATATTCAACAACCTTCCTGAGATTGAGATTTGTGGTATTTATCGGTAAAAGGGTTAAGCTGTGTCTTGAGGCCAATGGACCTTTCCAGTTTTAGCTATGCCCCGCCCATCTCTAGCTAAACTCCGCTCACATTCCATGTGTGTTGGGAGCGATCGATCCCTAAACTCCCTGACTATCAATTTCCATAAAACTATACAAGTGAGCTAGCAGCAGCACCCCATGAAATTAGTTTCAAAATATTACAGAGACTATTAAACAGTAAAGACATACAATTCACACATCAACGCTTCGTCCATCTTCAATTATGCAATCGTAATGTACTTATCTGTGTCATGAATGACGTCATTGATTATGATGTCATCCTACATGTCACATACTTGATTATATATGATGTCATGCAACAGATGGATAAACTAGAAAAGTCCATTGCCTCCATCGCCCAGTCTGCAGCACAATGAAATTAATTTTGACATTTTCCATACATTTCTGATGTTAGGTCTTAGCTTTTTTGTGATGGTTTATGATACCAAGGGGATCTTGCCTCTCGCAAGCAGTTTGCCTAGTGGTCCATCATATTCAGTATGATTTTACATACTACGGCATCACATCCTCCCTCTGTGTGGCCCTTTGCGATACGACGCAATACCATACCATAACCTAACTGATACCATACCATGACTATCCATATCTATCACCACTTGCTACATATGTGTTTAGTACAGAAATACAAAAGAGGCGTGACACGTTACACAGTTCTCGTTGCACAATACAGGCCTCACAGCACTATTTTTTCTGATTTCTTAGACATTGGTCCTGCCTTTATTTGCGACTCGCTGTGTGTGCGTTGAACTGTCAATTTTTTCTACATCACAACTATAGCACATTGCACTTGTTAGGATTCTGATCTACTGTTTATGATAAAATGAAAAATGTAATTTTTATTAATGTAGAATTGAATGTATTTGTCGTCTGTTATTGACATCTTAACCCGTTAATGGCCAAGTCGGCCAAACCCGGCCTCTGCAAGTGGTCCTAGGAAATGTCCATTTTGCATGCCAAGAGAAGATCATTTTTGAGAATTTACCACTGGAATGACTGGCTCAATAATCGAGCCAGTCATTCCAGTGGTAGATTTTCAAAAATGGTCTTGTTTTGGCCTGCAAAATAGGGATATTCTTAGAGAAAATGTAGATTTTCTTAACCAAATTTGACCATTAAAGGATTAAAGTCTTAAGTTTTACTATATTAATTTCATGGAACTTGTACTGAAAGGATAATGTGTATTTTGAAAATAATTTGACTGTAAGCCATTACTGTATATGACATCAATGGCTTTCAGTCAAATAATTTTCAATATATTCAGTAGAATATTGTTTTACCATCAACGATAGCTAATCTGAATTTTGAGGCAGTCTGACATATTTTATCTTCATTTTTTAATAATGTATTATGTATTTATTGTCCTGGCTGTGAGACCAGACACACACTTATTACCTCACATACCGGTCTTAGTATTATCATCTCCATTTGTACACATTATCATCTTGTAGAGATTATTATTCTCGCACCATATGGAAGACGGTATTACATTGGTGTCTCTCTGCCTGTCTGTCTGGAGCGTTATCTATAAAAGAAATCCTGTTACGATTTGAAATTGAATTTGAAATTTCAGCTTAGTAAATGTCAATTTGCAAGTGATGAGAAGACTAGTTTTTTGAAATTACCGCTCTAATGACTGGCTCGGTTACCAAGCCAGTTATTCCAATGGTAACATCAAAAAAAAAAATCTAAGACCACTGAAAAAGCTTATTTTGACCGGCTTAAAGGGGAACACAAACAGGATGGTCACAGCATGTCAAATGATGCTTTTACATAATTTTACTAAAATAAAATCTACTATTTACATATTTTCGAATTCCTTAATAGTAAATTTTGCCACGGAAAGTAATTTTTTTTAATTTCTCAAGAGCATCACATAGTGATGTCATCGCATGAATGATTGTTGTGGTATGACGTAGCATATCAGAATCCATTCATGATGAGACCATAAACTCAGTGTGCCAGCATGCGAACATGCATCGGTTCATATATATCATTCTTGAATCTGACAAGATAGCCAGCCACCCTGCTGATATCAGAGACGATGTTAAAGTACAACTAATTACCGTAATAGTGTATAGTTTGGGCACTCGCTCAGTAACTGTAAAACCATATAGATGCTAAATAAATAGCGGTATCTTTTCATTCATATATATTAGATTCACATAGTTTGTCTGTGTCTTATATAAGTACATTATAGACGACATCGTGTAAACAGTACTTTGGAGTTAATGATTGATAGCTCACAACAACTAGTACTTTGGTATTAATGATTGACAGCTCACAACAGCTAGTACTTTGGTGTTAATGATTGATAGCTCACAACAACTAGTACTTTGGTATTAATGATTGACAGCTCACAACAGCTAGTACTTTGGTGTTAATGATTGATAGCTCACAACAGCTAGTACTTTGGTATTAATGATTGACAGCTCACAACAGCTAGTACTTTGGTGTTAATGATTGATAGCTCACAACAGCTAGTACTTTGGTCTTAATGATTGACAGCTCACAACAGCTAGTACTTTGGTGTTAATGATTGATAGCTCACAACAACTAGTACTTTGGTATTAATGATTGACAGCTCACAACAGCTAGTACTTTGGTGTTAGTAATTGATAGCTCACAACAGCTAGTACTTTGGTATTAATGATTGACAGCTCACAACAGCTAGTACTTTGGTTTTAATGATTGATAGCTCACAACAGCTAGTACTTTGGTGTTAATGATTGATAGCTCACAACAGCTAGTACTTTGGTCTTAATGATTGATAGCTCACAAGAGCTAGTACTTTGGTATTAATGATTGATAGCTCACAACAGCTAGTACTTTGGTTTTAATGATTGATAGCTCACAACAGCTAGTACTTTGGTGTTAATGATTGATAGCTCACAACAGCTAGTACTTTGGTCTTAATGATTGATAGCTCACAACAGCTAGTACTTTGGTCTTAATGATTGATAGCTCACAACAGCTAGTACTTTGGTGTTAATGATTGATAGCTCACAACAGCTAGTACTTTGGTCTTAATGATTGATAGCTCACATCAGCTAGTACTTTGGTATTAATGATTGATAGCTCACAACAGCTAGTACTTTGGTATTAATGATTGATAGCTCACAGCAGCTAGTACTCTGGTGTTAGTTATTGATAGCTCACAACAGCTAGTACTTTGGTATTTAATATCTCACAACAGCTAGTACTTTGGTGTTAGTGATTGATAGCTCACAACAGCTAGTACTTTGGTGTTAGTGATTGATAGCTCACAACAGCTAGTACTTTGGTGTTAGTGATTGATAGCTCACAACAGCTAGTACTTTGGTGTTAGTGATTGATAGCTCACAACAGCTAGTACTTTGGTATTAATGATTGATAGCTCACAACAGCTAGTACTTTGGTGTTAATGATTGATAGCTCACAACAGCTAGTACTTTGGTCTTAATGATTGATAGCTCACAACAGCTAGTACTTTGGTGTTAATGATTGATAGCTCACAACAGCTAGTACTTTGGTCTTAATGATTGATAGCTCACATCAGCTAGTACTTTGGTATTAATGATTGATAGCTCACAACAGCTAGTACTTTGGTATTAATGATTGATAGCTCACAACAGCTAGTACTTTGGTCTTAATGATTGATAGCTCACAACAGCTAGTACTCTGGTGTTAGTGATTGATAGCTCACAACAGCTAGTACTTTGGTGTTAGTGATTGATAGCTCACAACAGCTAGTACTTTGGTGTTAGTGATTGATAGCTCACAACAGCTAGTACTTTGGTGTTAGTGATTGATAGCTCACAACAGCTAGTACTTTGGTATTAATGATTGATAGCTCACAACAGCTAGTACTTTGGTGTTAATGATTGATAGCTCACAACAGCTAGTACTTTGGTCTTAATGATTGATAGCTCACAACAGCTAGTACTTTGGTCTTAATGATTGATAGCTCACAACAGCTAGTACTTTGGTGTTAATGATTGATAGCTCACAACAGCTAGTACTTTGGTGTTAATGATTGATAGCTCACTACAGCTAGTACTTTGGTATTAATGATTGATAGCTCACAACAGCTAGTACTTTGGTGTCAGTGATTGATAGCTCACAACAGCTCATTCAGACACGCTGTTCAACAAACTGTAGTGTATCTCTTGCATCTCATTAATATGGTGGTGGCTGAATGAACTGTCAATCATTACCACCAAAGTACTTGAATCGAAACGGATGTCCAACTTGTAGATGTATTAAAGGCTAGTTTCTTCTAGTCTGAAAAGGGTGTGGCATAATCTGAATCCACATTGTTGACGAATCAACGTGATGAAGTCAAAGATAGTGGTTCTTTAAGACCAGTGCTTTAACTATTTAACCCTCAAATTTGTTCATGGAAATTTCAATTTTCTCATATTAAATCTCCATTTGTAGACCTACAGATTATTTTTGAAAATTTATCACTGAAATATCTGGCTCTGTTATAGAGCCAGTCATTCCAGTGGTAAATTTTCTAAAATAATCTTTGCTTGTTCTGCAAATGGGCATTTCTCAAGACCACTGTAGGAGCTGTTTAATGACGTTAACCATAATTTTAACACTTTCAATGGTTTTATAAAATATGTCAAATCTTATAGTTTTGGTGTTTATTATTGAAATCTAATTTTTGATTGTGATTCCGTTTCGCCATAAAAGTGTTAATAGATATCATTTTAGGCAATTTTCAGCCATAACCCTATTTATTTACCATGAAAGTTGACACATTTCTGGTGTCTGATGATTCATTTTAAATCACCTTGACGGATTTGCATGAAATGTAGTATGTGAAAATATGTCCTGAGAAGAACTAGTGAGTTCCGGTTCATCTGTGTAGTCAGCAGAGTTATCTTAAAATGCACTCACCGTTTAAGCCTTAAATTTGTTCAAGAAAATTTTGATTTTCTCAAAGAAGATTTTAATTTTCAAACCACGAGAATAGTATTTTTTTAAATTTAGCACGGGAATGACTGGCTCGATAACCGAGCCAGTCATTCCCGTGCTAAATTTAAAAAAATACTTCTAATCCCATACTAATTTCCAGTGGTACATTTTCAAAAATACTATTCTCTTGGTCTTCAAATTGACGTTTCTCAAGACCACTTTAGAAGCCGTGTTTGGCTGATATGAGTGTTACGGGTTAATGTTTCTGACAAATATTGTATAATTGACTATTTAACCTCACACTAATAAACTTAGTTTGGTGTACGGGATCGTGCAGATTTTTTATACATTTTCATAGTTACTATTTTTGTATTTTTTTAAATTTTCTAACTAATTGCCATGACAAAGTTCAGGAAATAAATTGTTTGTAAGAAACATTCTGTGGAGGTCAAATTTTATATTTTTTTGGGTCAAGAAACTCAAAATATTTGCTTTTTTATTTCAAATATCAGGTATGACTATTTTGAACGATTTAACCCTAAAATGACTGACTCTGTTATCGAGCCAGGCATTCTGGTTATAAAATATTAAAGATTGTCCTGGTTTGGCCTGCAAATGGACATTCCTCAAGAGTACTGCAGAGGCCGGTTATTGCTCACTTGACCTTTAGATGCTTACGGAATCACGTCACCGTATTAGCAGTTCCTATAGCTAAGCCACCAACAACTTTCAGTCAAATTGTTTTCAAACTATTTAACAAGCGAAGAGATTTTGCTCCTTGAAATTATTGTCCGGTGGCTTGTAGCAGCGAGACCGTTAATAATAAGTCATTCAGTCATTCATTGCAATTGTGAAACTGCATGTCAGTTTTGCTTTTGTTGACAGTTTAACATCATATTTTACGGAAATGTGTCTGTTCATTTCTCCTGTATCTACTTCATTATGGTGGTTGGATTTTGGCCAGAGATGCTCGATTGAGACACTGGTTTGTTTTGAAAATGACCTTTCTGAAAACCGTTGCATCAGGTTTCGGGACTACTATTTTCAGCATAAACCATAGTTATCATGGTCATTCGAGGGCAATGTTTGGAACTGACACACCTGCAGTAATGTGGTTTATTTTGATATAGCGTATGGTTTGAGCATAGAAACTTACAATGCCATGAAACTTTAACCCCTCATGTGTGACCAGCGCCTCAAAAGTTCTAAAATATTTCTGATCAATTAACCCTTTAATGGTCAAACTTTTGCCGGACAATATAAGACATTTTTTGGTAAATTTACCACTGAATTTTACAAGAAATTAGATTTCTGTTGTCCTGGAGATTCCGTAAAACCACTTAAGATGGATTAATGGTCAGCAAAATCAAACAATTTCCTTAGCCAGTGTCCATTTGCAAGCCAAGAGAAGACTATTTTTTTTAATTCACCACTGACTGGTTTGATTATCGAGCCAATCATTCTAGTGGTAAATTTTTAAAAATATTCTCTTGTCTTGCAAATGGACATTGCTCAAGACCACTGCAGGGGAAATTTGTGGCTGGCTTGACCATTAAAGGGTTAAGTTGACACAAGAGGCTGAGGATTTGATATATATACTGGTAGCTTTAATGATTAACCTACAGTAGAAAGGTTATCAAAAATTGTATATGGTTATTATTATTACTAAAAAATTATCAATTCTCATTTATTTTATATATTTTTATGAATTTCTCTGCCTACTGATCATTGTAATAAACATATTTCATCAAAATCTTTTAATTGTATTTTTTTTTTCCTGTGTCATTGTCCATGTATCTGAAGTCGTATATGCATTAAGCAAACCAAATTATTTCATTTTATCCTCATTTCAAGGTTTTTCCATATAAAAGCGAAAGCAAATATTCTGTAAACAGTTCAAGTAATTGCATTTAACCCTTTCATTTCAAAACATTGATACAGGAAAGTTGTTGAATATTTTGAAATTAATATCATTGGAAGCTGTTGCTGCCTTTAAGGCAGCAACTGCTTCCAGTCATATTAACATCAAAATATTCAACAGAATAAGCTATGAATTGGCAAGAAATTATTTTTTCAGGGATTTGTGGGTGAAAGGGTTAACAGCATTCAGTTTCAGTCTAAATGGTTTCAAAAACATTTGATCTGGCTTGCTTTAATTTTCTTTTTCTTATTTCATGCCTGCATCATCACATACAATACAAAAATCTTGTTAGACTGCAACCAGCTTTTGAATTGAAGGGTTAACCATTTAACAATAAAAAATGGCTTCTGCAGTGGGCTTCAGAAATGTCAATTTGCAGAAGAGTCATTCCAATGGTATGTTTAGTTCACCTGGCCAAGTTAGCTTATGCCATGATGACTGTCCGTTGTCCGTGCGCCGTCAACCGTTGCTTAAAAACGCTGCTCCTCATTAACTGCTTTGCCGATTTCAACCTAATTTTGCAGAAAGTACCCTATGTGGGAAAGCTTCAGAACTTGTATACATAATTCTAATTGGTCAATATTTTGGGGTGAAAATCTTAGATTTTATGAAAAATTTACCAGAAATTGTCAAAATGGTACTCATTAACCGTATGTCCGATTTCAACTTAATTTTATTGTAAGGGCCCTATGGGGTTAGGCTTCAGGATTTCTGTACAAAAATTTGATTGGTCAATTTTCTTGGTGAAAATCTTAGGTTTTGTAAAAACATTACCAGAAATTGTCAAAATGCTACTCGTCATTAAACGCTTGACGGATTTCAGCCATAATTGGCTGGACAGACAAATCTTAGATTTTGTGTAAAAGTTTGCTGGACATTGTCACAACGCTTGCGGCATCTCCGTAGCTGCTTGACAGATTTCAACAAAATTGGCTATAGTAACACTATCATGGTAGGTTCCAGAACTTCTAATCAGAAATTTGATTGGTCTATTTTTTTGGTCAAGATCTTAGATTTTATGAAAAATTTATCAGAAATTGTCAAATCACATCTCCTTAACCGTGTGGTGGATTTTATTTAAATTTGGCTGAAAGGATTCTATAGTGGTAGGTAGGCTCTTGAACTTGTATTCAGAATTCTGGTTGATCGATTTTTTTTTGCTCGCCATCTTGGATTTGTTGAAAATTTTCCGGAACTGCTAATTAATTATTCCCGATTTCAACGAAACAAGAGGAATTATCCTATAGCAGTAGACTTCAACATATCAAAGGAGAATTTTGATTGGCCAATTTCTTCGGTGGCCATCTTGCATTTTTCAAAAATTAAACATGACTATTTAAATGCGAATGATTCAAATGCAAATGGTCCACATTAGCGTCACAGGCCCTTGGGCCTCTTGTTTCAAAAATAGTTTTCTCTCGATCTGCAAATTGACATTTTCTTCAGTAAATTTGATGGTCAATGTGTGTTTAACTGTCTGCCTTCTGAATTTCTGGACTATTTTCCATGGACCACAAACAACTCTGTCAAATTGTTTAAAAAATATTCAACAGATTCAGCTTCAGAATTATTGCCCATTGAAATTATGGTCTTGCAGCAGTCGGACAGTTAAGAATAACTTCAATAAAGTGCAAAATCTTTGTGGGTCTCTATACACACATTCAAGGGAGACTACTCCTACAATTATTGCTTTCTCAGTAATTACCTCCCTCTCACAAAATCAATGTGTAGTTAACTACCCACTTGTAAGTGATTTGTTAGGTTGGAGTGCATCAGATTACTAATTTTATATGTCCTATTCCGGCCATACCTAAACTGGTTTTATTTTAGTCTATTATGGTTAACGTCGACAGTTTTTACACTGCCTGGTACCCATTTATACATTTAGGTGAAGAGAGGCAATATAGGGTGAAGGAAATAGCACAAATTTCCAATGACAGCTGGAACCGAATTGTGACAGTAGTTTTAGTCAGTTGATCAGTCTGCCAAGTGTTTGGCATATTTTGGCATACTTTTCACATTTAGCTACCTATGTCTTGGTGTGTGTGTCTGTGTGTGTCACTTGTTTAGCTCCATAGGTCAAGTCTAAGGCCCTCATATTCACATTAGAGAGATACTCCAGAGGTACGCCAAAGATCAAATACTTTCGTGTGAATGTATTAACCCTTTAACCCTCAAATTGGCCAAAAAAATCGCTTCTGCAGTGGCCTTGAGAAATGTCCATTTGCAGACCAAGAGAAGACTATTTAAAAAGGTTTATCACTGGAATGACTGGCTCGATAACCGAACCAGTCAGTCCAGTGGTAAATTTTGAAAAATAGTCTTCTCTTGCTCTGCGAATGGACATTTTCTATGAGAAAATTGAATTTTTTAAAAACAAATTTGAAGGTTAAAGGGTTAATGTGATAACTTCATCGGAGTAATTAATTTTCTTAAACAAAATCAGTGGATTAACTGAATGGAAGTTGTTGTTTCCCCGATGTAAATCTGTAATGTGAGTACAACACATTTAGTTCCTATGCCGCTAGGGCTGCTTCTTAAATCTTACCACTCTGATGTCAAAATCATAAATTTTCAAATTAAAGTAAATGATGAATGGGTGTTTATTTTTCTACAATTTTGGTGGAAGATGATGCTGTCATAGACAGCTACATCGTCCACCAAAATTGTTGAAAAATGTACATCAGTTTCTTTGCTATTGACGCAGTAAAATATAGAATATTGACATCAGACTGGTAAGGGTCAACAAGAATCTCTCACAACAGCCTCTTGTTGGTTGTTTTTTTCCGCTCACATGGCCTAAAAGGCCAAGTAAGATTATGCCATGGCAGCCGTCCGTCGGCCATCCGTCAAATCACTTCTCCTTAACGGTTTGAGCAATTTCAACCAAATTTGGCTGGGAGGATGCTACAGTGGTAGGCCTCTATTCAGAATTTTGATTAATCAATTTTTTGGATGAAACCTTAGATTTTTGAAAAAAATACGGGAAATGGTCAAAACGCTACTCCTCCTTAGCTGCTTGACATATTTCAACCATATTTGGCTAGGTGAATTCTACGGTGGTAAGCTCTAGACCTTCTATTCAGAATTTTGATCGATCAATTTTTTAGGTGAAAATCTTAGATTTTATGAAAAAAACTACTGGAAATGGTCAAAATGGTACTCCTTAGCTGCTTGACATATTTCAACCATATTTGACTAGATGGATTCTATGGTGTTAAGCTCTAGAACCTGTATTCAGAATTTTGATTGATCGATTTTTTTTGGGTGAAAATCTTAGATTTTATGAAATATTTACCGGAAATGGTAAAAATGATACTCCTCCGTAGCTGCTTGACATATTTCAACCATATTTGGCTAGATGGCTTCTACTGTGGTAAGCTCTAGAATATCTATTAAGAACTTTGATTGATCACATTTTTGGTGAAAATCTTAGTTTTTATTAAAAGTGTACCGGAAATTGTCAAATTGCTTCTTACCATTCTGAGCGATTTTAACCAAATTTGGCTGAATGGATTCTGTGGTGATGGGCTCCAGAATTTCCATTCGGAATTTTGATTCATCAATTTTTTGGGTGAAAATCTTCGAAAAATTTACCGGAAATGTTCAAAATCCTACTCCTCCATAGCTGCTTGACATATTTCAACCATATTTGACTAGATGGATTCTATGGTGTTAAGCTCTAGAACCTGTATTCAGAATTTTGATTGATCGATTTTTTGGGTGAAAATCTTAGATTTTATGAAATATTTACCGGAAATGGTAAAAATGATACTCCTCCGTAGCTGCTTGACATATTTCAACCATATTTGGCTAGATGGCTTCTACTGTGGTAAGCTCTAGAATATCTATTAAGAACTTTGATTGATCACATTTTTGGTGAAAATCTTAGTTTTTATTAAAAGTGTACCGGAAATTGTCAAATTGCTTCTTACCATTCTGAGCGATTTTAACCAAATTTGGCTGAATGGATTCTGTGGTGATGGGCTCCAGAATTTCCATTCGGAATTTTGATTCATCAATTTTTTGGGTGAAAATCTTCGAAAAATTTACCGGAAATGTTCAAAATCCTACTCCTCCATAGCTGCTTGACATATTTCAACCAAATTTGGTTAGATGTATTCTATGGTGATAAGATCCATAACATCCATTCAGAATTTTGATTGGTCAATTTTTCCATTTTATTTTACAGCATTTAGGGCTTTAGTACCTATGATAGGTGTAAAATATTTTGAAAACAATTTGACTGAAGGTTGCTAGAAACAGCTTTGAAAAATATTTTTTAACCATTCAGCAGTGTCAGAAATTTGACAAATAAGACCCTGAATACAAGGCGAGTGAGCAATTTTTGCCAGATTGTGTTGTTGCCAGAGATTTTATCAGACGTAATAGCAGAAGATAATTGATAGGCGTTTGAAATAATTTATATACTAATTATCTCTTTCATTATCAATGTATCACTATTAATATGATGATCAGTACACCCTACAGATGATGGGTTAGATATTTTTAAAGTAAATTCTCATTTAATTTTCGCTGAACAATAATATTTGTATTTTTTACTGTCCAACTGCTGCTACCCACCTGACAATAATTTCAATGGGCAAGAACTCGACCTTCTGTATTTTTTAAAAACAGTTTGACTGAAAGTTGTTGGTGGCTTTTCAGTCAAATTGTTTTCAAAATATTCAGCATATCCAGAGTTAAACCCCATGGAAAATGTAGTCTGCAGAAATTCAGCAGGGAGACAGTTAAAAGCTTAGTTCCAACGTTATAGGACCATGCCTCTATATTTTATTTTTTATATAATATTGATGATGCGAAGATCTTGCTGAACTTAATATGAAGATAATTTGACTGAGAATTGTTACTGCGTTATACAGCAACAACTTTCAGTCAAATTGTTTGTTAAATATTCAGTAGGATTTGCTTGAATATTAAAGAAAGAATTTAAAAATTAAATTGGAAAGAATTCGGGAGACGTTTTCATGCAGAAATCATATCTCGTTTTCAAACCAATCATACAGGACATCTACTAAATATTTTGAAAATAATGTGACTGAAAGCTGTTCCTGCCTACGGCCTAGGCAGCAACAGCTTCCAGTCAAATTACTTTCAAAGTATTCACCAGAACATTTCTGACATCATATGTAATTTGTTATATCTACTCGAATGTCTAAAATTATCCCATGTGACTTATTTCATAATAACCCAAGTTCATACCGTGACCATCCATTAAATAAAATCTGTGTGGGTAGAATAATAGCTGAGTTCAATAATGCCAACTAAACTACCAGTACTAGCCTTATATACACATATATATATATATATGTGATAATTGGCAGCCATTGTTGTGTCTGACTGTGGTTGTCATAGTGACCATTGATAATTATAGTGTAATAGTTACTTTTAAAGGGTGACCTTTAGTTCATTTCGCTGATGTATATTGTAACACTTTTTATTTGAAGTCATGGTTGTCTGCTGTGTTAAATGAACTGTTTGACGTAAATTAATTTTTATTTCGCGGAGTTGGTAAGGAGAAAAGTAGGAGCTGGTTGACGGAAAAGGATATTCGCTTTTCTAATCATTTCTCAATACCACTGCAGAAATAGGTTTTATCACTTATTAACTATAGATACGATACAGTGAATGAAATATTCTGTTGAATATTTTGAAAGTAATTTGGCTGAAAGTCATTGCCAATTAACCCTTTAACGATCAAAATTCGTCAAGAAAATTGATAGTTTTGTCTAGTCAATGTACATTTGCTGGGCAAGAGAAGACATTGTTTTTTTAATTTTCACTTGAAATGATTTAGCCGCTCCATTATTGAGTCAGTCTTTGAAGAGGTAAAATTTCTAAAATTAGTCTTCTTAGCCTGTAAATGAGGATTCCTCAAGAGCACTGTAATGGCATATTTGGGCATTAAATGGCCTAATTATATAATATTCATAATATGAGGTCAAAATGTATAATTCTCTTATCCGTATGGCAAGATTGGTTGTATCCTCCTGCTCCTAGTGTGCTTGCATCTTGGTCAATGAAGAATACAACATTCTGGATATTGTGGATCAATTCAAGGTCAGTGGTACTAATATATATCTTTACCCTCTGAGCCCTTTAACACTTGAATTTGTTCAAGAAAATTTCTCGAAGAAAATGTCAATTTGCAGAACAAGAGAATACTAGTTTTGAAAATTTACCACTGGTTTGACTGGCTCGGTTAGTGAGCCAGTTATTCGGTTGTAAATTTTTAAAAATAGTATTCTCTTGGTCTGCAAATTGACATTTCTCAAGACCACTGAAGAAGCTGTTTTTGGCTGATTTGAGTGTTAAAGGGTTTATGGGGGAAATAGTAG